>JBBMKA010008880.1:14492-37023 GCA_037833695.1 Sechiopsis laciniata | reverse complement strand
ACATTAGCAAGAACATTCTTAGCCAAATTTAATCCGATGGCACTTGCAGCTCTCAAATCCATTTCCTCCAATTCGTCATCACTCATGCTGGACTTCTTAGAGCCTTTGCTGGAACCACCACTGGACTCTGTTGAACCACCATCGCTGCTTGATTCTTTAGAATCACCACCACTTGGTCTTCCCTTCAAAGCCTCGTGTAATCCAGATTGTATCAACACATCATTCAACATTCTTGTTTTTCTATTTCATTGATTGCAACCGTCTCTTCTATTCTAGTGTTAAGTGCGTCTAGTATCTCTAACGAGTTTGTTCGACTTTCTTCTTTATCATATGCACAGCTAACTAGGCTAAAGCATCTGCATTGGCATTTTTGTTGAGAATTATGTTAGTAGGTCTTTTATTTCATTTAAATATATCGTCATTAGTTGTTCTTTAGCTTGGTATGTTCTTGTTACATGATTTACAATGAGTTGTCACTCACTCTATATCTAGAGGAACATTAATATATTTGGTAGTCATTTGGAGCTTTGCTATGAGCGCTTCGTATTCTGGTTCTTTTTTTATGGCCTGGAAAGCGAATCGAAGGGCATACTCAAATCTCTTTTTCTTTGGGGATATTACTAAAAGACCAGCCCCACATCCCTTTTTAATGGAGATCCACCCAAATATAATTTCCAAGCTTTACTTGGAACACTTGGAATTTATGCTTCTTGAAATATGATCTTAAAAGTTGGGCTGGTATTACTAAAGATAAGACAAGTGTTTTTTCAATTGAGGGTAGCATGTTTCTGCGCTTTTCAACGCTTTACTTGTATAATATATTGATGGCTATGGCCTTTCACTTTCCTAGACTAGGACTATACTTTTCGTTTCTTTTCTATGTTGTTATAGACAATCAAAGTTCTTCTCCTATAGTGGGTTTGGAAAGGAGTGGTTGTCACCTTTTGACACCCATCTTATCTGAGAGCAATAGTATAGTTGAGCTACGTTCATTTTTACATCTATGCCCATGTTCAAGAAATCACATTTTGATAGTTATGATCATTAGCGTTTTAGAAAAAAGTTATGATCTTTAGAAATTTTATTTATTTTTAATTCAACATGCCGTGGGAAATTTGGACTTGTAATCTCTCTTTGTGGGATCTTGCCTCCATTTTTTTTTTTTTTTGAGATTACAACAATTGGAGTAGTGGATTTGAACTAAAAACCTCTTAATCAATGAACTACCTCTTAGTCAATGAGCTGTACACTAATGCCGTTGAGCAACTTTTCGTTGATAACTACCTCTTCTTTTGACTCTTTTAAAAATTTACTATAAGTATTGCATCCAATTTTTAATTAAAAAGTGGCTCTCATAATTTAAATTTATCAAATCTATGACTTTAAAATATAAAAATTAATACCATATTCCTTGGGTTAGTATTTAATTTATGATTGGATGTCTTAAACATTTTATAAAGTTCTTGTTTTATTTTTAAAATTTGGGAATCTAGGTATCTCTATTCTAAGGGCTAAAAGTCAATAAAGTGAAGGTGGGGCTGTGATGTAGTGCTATTTAACTAGAATTGTAATATTAATGGAGATTAATTAAGGTATCTTAAAGATTAATTTATTTATATTCATTGATTTTTGAAGGCCATGTTACGGATCCATGCCACAAAAGAAAATATATGATTCTTTTAAAACTGTAAAAAAAAAACATTCTTTTAAATAAATTATATATATTAGAAATTGTCTTCAGTATTAGAATAGAATTGTCCATTCAATTATTGACCATAATCATGTGAAAAGTCTGGAATTTGTTTTTTGTAAATATTCGTAAGTGTCCCAAGTTGCCCCCATAATAAAACTCGTAATAATATTATACTTAGATGTGCGTAAGAGTGAAGGGAGAGCAAGGGGGCCATGGCTTGTCCTTTGTTTTTTTGGCTATATAGTCTCCACCCATATTTTAATACAATTTATAGTATGAATGACATCAAATCTTGTATTTTGTTATTTATTATTATTATTATTTTTATATAAAAGTAGATCACACAATGTAAGCTCTACAAATTTTTATTTATTTATTTATTTTTTTGTATATAAAACTTGATCTTGCAAAATAAATTAAATTTGGTCTCTTATATAAAGTTCTTCATCTGCATCTATAGGTGATCATCATAAATCAAATTCATATCCTTTTAACTTTTCAAGGTCTTCTTGATCATTTACCAATTCATGACGGATGTTATTTTCTTACCTTTTGTAAGAAGAACTCAAGCCAATAGGGTCTCAATCTAAATCCTTACATGCATGGATATGCAACGCAGTAAAATGGCCTGTGACATGCCTTTAAAATAATACTCATTCCATTAAGACATAATACTGAGACAAATTCAAATCCAGTAAAAATCCATAACATGGGTACCCTAATAAAACATAAAAAAAGTTTCATAGTATCTAAAACATACATGCCCCTAAAACTATTTCGTGCAAAATATATGAGCTAATCCCATAATCACCTCAGCCTGGTCCATCCATCTTGGTAAAGCCGTACCTGTAGACATCCACAGAAAAAGAGCGAATTCATGAAAATTCAGTAAGAATTCCCATACATGGGATCAACATGAATAAACAATGAGGGTAGATAGTATACATAATCATTAACATAAGGAAAAAGGTCTCGGGCTCCGTGCTCATGTGAGTTGTCTAGAGGTCAATGTCGAAAGACCAAAGTATCCTATGTGGTTCTATGACCTTGTAGGCCAATCTAAAATACCTAAACCAGGGGGAATATCCTGGCGAAAAGAGTAACCTAGTGGCCTTCAGGATTGATACTCTCGTTGTGAAGTGGTGGCACCAACAAGATTCACTATGGAATATTGCCCATGCACTCCTAACACCGTGGATGACACCTAGGATATTGTTAGGAGAACCCTGTAGGAAGAGAGTCGGGTTGGTTGACCATCCTAAAACACTACTGTAAATGGAATATCACCCCTCGCCTCACTCCTTATCAGAACCTCTATCTAATACCAATACTCAGCCCATGTGTGTTATAGGCACCATAAAATCATACAAGTTCCCTGAAGGACAACAGAGACAAGCATGCAACTCAAAATAGTTCCCTGTGGAATATTGACTCTATACATGAAGACATACACATAGCCTTTATCATATCTAGGATCATATACACAAAGCAAAAACTCTACATGCTCGTCATAGTCCAGATATCAACAATCATAAATAAAACAATGCATGTGTTAAGGGACGACAAACTAACCTGGATCTCCACAATGATATGATATTGTCCACTTTGGGCCTAGGCCCTCATGGCTTTGTTTTTGGGCTTCCCCCAAAAGGCCTCATACCAATGGTTTCTTTTTGAATTACACTTGAGTAAACCGTAAAACCCAAGCATGGATCCACTCGATTTATGTTTGAGCGCACATCAGCTACCCCTCACCGAGGCAACTATTTCAGAAGTACTCCCACCGGAGCATATATAAGGCGTCTCAGCCACGGATTTTTCATTCAGACTATTTCATACCCTACATATTGAAGCTCACAAATCTTTGTTTCATACTCGAGGTTCTTCTGATATGGTTAATTCAGGAGACAGCTCTGATAACACTTGTTAGGGGACGTCAAACTTACTCGGATCTCCATAATGGTATGATATTGTCCACTTTGGGCCTAGGCCCTCATGGCTTTATTTTTGGGCTTCTCCCAAAAGGCCTCATACCAATAGGATGTTTGTCTTCCCTTATAAACCCAAGATCTACACCTTTTTTAACCAATGTGGGATTTTACAACACTTTGTTTGTATTCCCAACAGTAGAACTCCCAAGTCTGATTTTTATCCAGAGTTCCATGTTTTATACCTTTCAGAATTACCTTTGAATCTTTGCAGACATACATCACTCCACTTTTACCTTTGAAACCGAAACCTTTGATGTCCAATACACTTACAGATATCAGACTCTTCGTCATTAGCGGAACATGCCTAACATCATTAAAAGTGTAGAACACTCCATCGTGTGTTCGTATTCTGATTGAGCCGATTCTAACTACTTTGCAGACTGAACTATTTGCCATAGACACATTGCCTCCATCAATCTGCTCATACGTCGAAAGCCACTCGAAGTGAATTAGTAACAAACATGTTACATTAGAACATATAAAAACTAACACTTATCCAAGTCATGTAATAACCATAGGATTCCATGTTGGGGGTAAAGATCCCTTACCTTGACCGAAATCCACTAAGGCACATTTCTAAAATCCTAGTCAAGGTGCTTCTAAATGCCTAACTGTAAACTCAAACCTGTAGCACACAAATGAGTCATAACTAACACCTTAGACAATCAAAAGTTGACTTAGAGCATCAAAATTACCCAAGGAAGTCGAATTGGAACTTCAGTCAACGACAACGACGTCGACATGAGGGCTTGCTAGCTGTGGTGCATGTAAAGGCAAGTCTTGGTCTGGCTGACTATATCTTAGCGCAGTTGGCCACACCCTAAACATCGGCTAGACGAAGACATTCGAAGCCTTGTCTTAGAAGGGACGACTCAGGAAACGTAGCTCGGATGTGCTGCTTTGGCCTAAAAAGGCAACTCACAGTTTAGCGAATGGTGATGCCTAGGGGTCTGACAGTGAGGCTTCAATTCGATGTGTGTGGCACGGCCGTGAATCGCCTCCTTGCATGGGAGCTATTGGTCTATAAAGAAGATAAGGGTAAGATAAATCACCCCATCAATCCTAAATTCATGGGATAGACAACCAACTTTCAATTTTTTAAAATTTTTGCAAATAATATATAGCCAAAGATTCAAAACTCCTATTAAATGGCTCGATTATCGTCAATTTTTCTTTTTAATTTTTTGTAACAATTTGTAGAATATTTATATAAATAAACACAAAGAAATCGCAAACAAGGGGCTGCCCTTGATTCTCGGCTTCACAAGAGATGACCGGAAAAAAAATCCCATTCCTAGTTATTGAATTCACAATTGATGACCATTCTCTACACTTGTTGCTCAAAGGAATTATGTGTGACGAACTTCATTTGAAGTCACTCTTATCACAGTTGTATTTAATGATATTTAAGATATGGATATATATATACATATATATTTGAATGATAAGACAACATAGAACGATATTTTAGAGGTGGAAAACTTGGGTTTGTTTTTTGAAAGAAAAATCAGAGGCATTCGAGGCGTCTAGAAGATTTAAAGTGATTGTGTAAAAGGAAACTGGTAGACTGATCAAAGCTATGTGATCTGACAGAGGTGGAGAATATACTTCGACTATTGCGAGGAGCAAGACATAAGACGATTTCTAATTGCACCATACACTCCTCAATAGAATGGTGTAGATGAGAGGAAAAATAGAACCATTCTTAATATAATTCGAGCAATGCTGAAGAGTAAAAATATTCCAAAGGAATTTTGGCAGAAGTAGTGCAGTGTGAAGTCTATGTGCAAAATTGGTGTCCACATGCGAAGCTAGATCATAAAATACCATAAAAGACATAGAGCGGACAAAAGCCGACAGTTTTGCATCTTAGAGTGTTTGGTAGTGTGACTTATGCACACGTACCTGATCAGCAAAGAACGAAGCTCGAAGATAAGAGCAAGAAGTATGTGTTTATTGGCTATGATGAAAGAACAAAAGGGTATAGGCTACTTGACTCAATAAGCAAGAAGGTGATGGTGAGTCACGATGTGCGAGTAAATGAACAAAACGAATGAGACTGGAATAATTCGATGGAAGTCAGCAAAACTTGGAGAATTACCATCCGTTGCATTAACGAGTATGCCAAGAGAGTCTGAAACAACTGAAGAAGAAGAAGAAGAATCGCAACAACCCATAATGTGGAGTTTACAAGAATTGTACGATGCGATAAATGGGGTGCATCTTGTTTGTCTTTTATCAGATGCAAAAAGTATTAGCTTTGAGGAAGCAGTGCATGGTGAAAAGTGGCGAACCGCAATGAATGAGGAGATCAATGCGATTGAAAGCTGACAGAATTACCGAATGTAAGTCAGACGATTGGTCTGAAGTGGATATTGAAGAAGAAAATGAATGCGCAAGGGAAGATAGAGCGATACAGGCAAAACTTGGTGCAAAGGGATACAAGCAGAAAGAGGGAATCGACTATGAGTAAGTTTTTGCTCCAGTTGCGAGAATGGAGACAATCTGATTGTTAATTTCCCAAGCGGCAATATTTAGATGGCCGATTTATCAGATGGATGTCAAGACAGAATTCTTTAATGATGTGCTTGAAGAATAAGTATTTATTAAGCAACCACCAGGATACGTGAAAATTGGAGAAGAGAATAAGGTGCTAAAATTGAAGAAAACGCTTTACGGGTTTAAGCAAGCACCGCGAGTGTGGAATACTAGCATTGATAAGTATTTCAAGGAGAACAGATACAAGTAGTGTCCTTATAAGCATGCGCTTTACACAAAGCAGAGTGGAGGTAATGCGATATTTGTTGTCCTTTATGTTGATGATTTCATTTTTATGGGTAATAGTAGTGCAATGATAGAAGAGTTTAAGAGCACAATGATGCAAGAGTTTGAGATGACATACTTAGGCTTGCTGAAGTATTTCCTCGGTTTGAAGGTTAAACAAGAAGAGACGGGAATCTTTGTATCGCAAGAGTAGTATGTGAAAGAGATCTTGAAAAAGTTCAAGATGGAAAATTGCAAGCTGGTTGCAATACCAATGGAACTAGGTACGAAACTTTCAAAGTTTGATGGAGGAGAACGTGTAAATGCTAGCAAATATCGAAGTTTGGTGGGAAGCCTTCGCTATCTCACATGTACAAGGCCAGACATCGCATTGAGTGTTGGCATGGTTAGTTGATTCATGAAGAAGCCAGTTTATACTCACTGGAAAGCATTGAAGAGAATTTTGTGATACATCCAAGGAACAGTGTCACTTGGGATGTTTTATTCGAAAGTGGAAGAGTACAAGTTGAGTGGATACTCTGAGAGCGATTGGTGCGAAAACATAGACGATCGAAAAAGCACTTCGGGATACGGCTTCTTTATAAGCAACACAACATTTACTTGGCTGTCAAAGAAACAACCGATCGTTATGCTTTCAATATGCGAAGTTGAATATGTTGCAGCTTCTTAGTGCGTTTGTCATGCAATATGGGTGAGAAATTTTTTGAGTAAGACGGAGTTAAAACAACTTGTTGCGGCAGTGATTCAAGTAGCAACAGATCAACAATTGAGTTAGCAAAGAATCTAGTGAATTATGAAATGAGCAAACATATTGATGGTCATTTTCATTTTATCCAAGATCATGTGAAGGAAGGAAGCGTGGAACTGAAGCATGTTGTGATTCAAGATCAAATTGCTGATATTTTCACAAAGCCGTTGCCGAAAGTATTGTTCGAGAAATTCAGAAGATGATTGGTATGGAAGATGGTAGAAGCATTTAAGTTTATGGAGGAGTTTTGTTGGAATAAACTTTAATGTAATTGTTAATTAAGGAATTAGTGGGTAGACAATTAAGGAATTAATGAGTTGTCAATTCAAGAGACTAATTAAGGAATTAGTAGATTCTTGATTTAGTAGTTAGTGGGAAACATTATTGGTAAGAACTTAGAGACCAAGTTTATAATAGGCTATAAATAGAGTGTTCCTTCATTGTGAATTGAGAGAAAATGTGAGAGAAAAAGTAGAGAGTTTTAGAGAGAAATAAAATAAAGTATTTTGAGAATTTGTGTTTTTATTGTTTTATTTTTGGATTTAGTTTTTACAAGATCGAATCGATCCAATACCGAGCAGCAATGCACGTATGACCGTATGGATCAAAACCTCTTCTTCTTCTTCTTTCTTTCTCTCTTCTCTCTTTTAGGTAGTGAACAAGGAAAAATACACTCAAGAATGTGCTGGAAAGTAAAGAGATAGAGAAAGGATAGAAATTTGACACAAGGTGTTTAAGTGGTTCAACCAAAATCAGTCTAATCCACTGTGAAGAGCAAGATTCATCTAGTATTTACTAAGAAGTTTTCAAAAGTACAAGTAAAAGCTTCTTGGAGCTCTAATCTACAATCTTAATTCTAGAAACTGCTACTTTAGACACCTCTAAACTGCATAATTCTACTTTATATAGAAGTTGTTACAACAAACGTGTAACTAACTTTATGTTACGGATCCTGATACAAGATTACCAGTAGGGTATTATTAAGACTATTTTGCTTGATTAAACTCCCTAAACTAAATGAAGATAGTATGTATGGAACATCCTGTTACAACTGATCTTGACTTACAACCATAAAGAATGAAACAATTATAATTAACTCATTTCTTTACACCCTTAGACTAGTTACATAGCAAGTTAGAACATTACAGTTCTAGTATACCACTCACATTAGTGAATTAAAGTTCCAACAATCAACCTTAAAAGCTTCACATCCCTCTTCAATTTACTGCATGCAGAAGGAAAAAACCTAAAAGATCATCCAGCTAGCATCTAGAGATAACAAAGGCCTCGGGTGATGAGCCGCATACAAATCAATCTGCCGGTGTGACTGGATTGGCTTAATCAAGTCTACTTTTCCCATTTTCCCTTTTAGAAAGAAAATTAAAAACTAAACCCTAGTTCACCATTTCTGCGCTCCCACCACGTCAATATTGCAGGCTGTTCGTCGACACAACCAATCCTTTTCCATTCTTTATTTTTTTTTGCTTTTTTCCCTTTCTATTGCGAGCGTGAGGGACATTTTGGCCAAATCACCCAACAATGTTGTTTCTCCTTCGCTCCCCTTTGCATACAGGTCACCTAGACCTTTAACTTGCGTTGTTTTCTCTTTTTTTTTTTTCTCTTTTTTTAAACACCTTTAATCAAATAACACTTTCATTAAAACAAATATTTGGGTTTTACACTTAATATTATTTAACACTATGAAAGAAGCTGGTGAAAAATCTGATTTAGTTACACAATTCATTCTCTGATTTTAGTTTGCGGTAAGAAAAATGATGTGGTAATTTGTATTGCAGTCACGTTTGTAAAATGTGGTATTTTAAGTGATAAATTATGGTTACCATCGTGTACAACACAAAAAAAATATATTTTTTAATATCTATGATAGTCAAACGTATTTATGCATGCCTTAACTATTTTCACATGACATAAATCTTATAATCTTTAGGTGTCAAGGAAATTTGTATAAATTAATACCTAAATGCATAGTCACTCTAAATTAAATCAATTGCCCTTTTAATTATTAAGACCCTCTTGACCTGTGAGGACCCGTAATTTTAAAACTACGATTCCTACCTTATACTAACTCAAATTCAGTTATAAACATGCAAGTTTATTGTTCAAATTCAAAACTTAAGGTAACTACTCCTATTGTATTTTATTTCCAATCAATAAATAAATTAAATCCCTTGGCCAAGGTAATTCTAAAACAAATTCATTTAAATAAATAATAATAACGGCATTCATGCCCAACAGTTAACAACACATTCAAAATCAGAAATAACAAGAGTTTCAACTACCTCACATGCCAACAATGAGTTACTATCTTATCAACTAATCAACTAATGCTGCAAGCTCCACCCATGATCACTCCAACATCTCCAAACTAACCGTCTCGGTGGTGTCCCTGATTACCTGGTGAAAAACCACAGTAAGGGTGAGTATAAAAGAATACTCAGTAAGAACTCCCAAATAGAGGTACAATGCACAAGGTTAGAATCTAACATGCTAGCACATACATATTATAGCTCAACTCAATATAACCCACTCCACTTAGCTCAATTCAACATAACTCAAACTGAACATAACTCAACTCAGCATAGCTCAATAACTGGTTATGAAATTCTTTACATGACTCCCTTGTAAGGCCCTTAAGACACTCACCTAAACATAGGATTACGACAGGTCATGAAGTTTGTTACATAACTATCTAGCTCAAACAACTTAATCATTACTAGTGTACTGATGACACCGGTCCTAGTGAGCCATCTACTTGACACTCGGTGTGTGTACACATACACTGCATGCTACTACAAACCAGTCAGGTATAGGCCTACCAAACTGACCTGGTCTAGGTCCACATGCCTAACTCAATGAGGAAGAGGTATCCATTGAGTCACGGTCCTAGAGGCTCTTACCAGCGATCCGAGTCAGCCTGTTCACACCTATCACTCTAAGCTAAGACCCTCTCATAGTAGGCGTACACTATGATCGGGGCCCGCCTAAAAGGGTACAAACTAGGCATCATCGGAGGCAGCATGTTACATCACATCACTAGCTATCGGGGGTAGGAATAAATCTTCAACGATCCAGACCCATGAGGACAACAATACGTCGTGCCCTCTACAGCCTCTATATGATGACCACTAAATGAATCTATACTCAGAGTATCATATAACTCAGTCCTAACAGATCACCAAACATGCTCAACAATCTCATATAGACATCCTAACAGGATACTAATCATACGTGATCGAGACTAGCCATACTCCTAAACACAGGTCATCACAGGCATTCATACTTATTACGAGAACACAAAAGAAGGTAACACAGAGACAACATACTAAGACCCCAATAATTCTAGCATGCTTCAAGAGAATTTCAGTAATCATAATAAAAATGTACAAGATATCACCCCGGGACCCCATAATCTCGAAGTATAAAACATACACTATATAAATAGCATTTAAAACAACATAGAAATGTCTATCTAGCACCCCATAATCCCAAAATACAAGGCACACAGAAAGACAGACAAACAAACATACATGTCACATACACATCCGCAACAACCAGAACCAACAATCAATCATCAGACCACGTACATGTCAAACCATCATACATATTAGCAACACATTGAATTTGGCCAAGTGGTGGGTTCACACAACCCGAGTGTGAAAGTTCTTATCTTTCATGCAACTCACAAAAAATCCTTTGAACTCGCCAACGTGAAACCGAACCACAAAACAACCTAATTAAAATAATCACAAGTCATACACCTATCCAAAATAGGAAAAAAAAAACTAGCCAACGAGGTTCAAGCAAGAAGGGTTTGACCCACTGACCCAAAGGCCTAAAGCGCAATGCACTACTACTTATCACGGGGTGCATGAACTCAAGAAACAGCAGCGGACAGGTGCAAGCGTGCACAGACAAGCAGTTGAGTCACTGCTGCTACTTGACGCTAGACGTAACTCGTGGGCAGAGACACACAAACAAGTGTGGTGTAGACGGATCAG
This sequence comes from Sechiopsis laciniata, assembly GCA_037833695.1. NCBI lineage: Eukaryota > Viridiplantae > Streptophyta > Magnoliopsida > Cucurbitales > Cucurbitaceae > Sechiopsis > Sechiopsis laciniata. The sequence goes on along the minus strand of JBBMKA010008880.1, from coordinate 25,788 downwards.
GTGCGAAACTTAGCAATGCAGGCTTGAGCGGAGGTGCACGCACGCTACATGGGTATGGCTGACTGGGCTCGACGACAGAAGGCTTGCGCACGAACGAACTGAGCGGTGGCCACTGATGCGACAAGGTTTGAGTGGGCGACGGTGGCACGAGGTAGAGATCGACAATAGAGGGCGGCGGCAACGCTGGGGTTAAGTGAAGATGGAGAAGAAAAAGAGATGAGACCTAGGGTTTTTCTTTTTGTTGGTTTATATTATTTTTAGTATAATTATATTTTTATATTTTAAAATTATTTATTCCTTTTAGAATTAGATTAAATATTATTTTCTATCTTTTCCTTTTATAACTAGGTAGAATCTTTTCCTTTTATGATTAGGTCATCTTTTCATTTTTATGATTAGATATTATATTTTCTTTTTATAGTTAGGTCATCTCTTATACTCTATTTAAACCCATTATTAGGTTCATTATTAAATGAAGAATTAGAGAATTTGAATTTCCATATTTCAACATGGTATCAGAGCCTCAAATTTTTCATTTTGATTCGGGTAAACCGTAAACCTTTTCTCTTCTCCTCTTTCACTTTCTTCTTCATCTTTTAGAAAAAATTAAAAAAAAAAAATTTCTCATCTCAAAACCTAGAAAAAATAAATCACCATCCCTATTCTTTCTCACCTTTTTTATTCATACGAAAAGCTAAATTTTCTCTCTTCAAAGGCGTCAATGAACCGCCCACAACCAGAAGAATCATTTCGGTACCTGTCCTATCTAGCATTCCCGATTGGTCCTGATAGTATTCTTGATTGGTCCTGACAGCATTCTCGATTAGTCCTGACAGCGTTCTCGATTGGTCTTGGCAACATTCTTGATTGGTTCTAGCAGTATTTTTTATTAGTCCTGTCAAGCATTCTCGATTGGGCAGTATTCTCGATTGGTCCTGGCAGCATTTCTGATTGGTCTTGGTAGCATTCCTAATTGGCCCTGACATCAATATTTTCAATTGTCCTCATTGATAGCTCTCAAATATAGCATTATTTAGGCTAATATCTTAATATATTCTAAAAGTATTTGTGCATTAATTGAATAAACTTTAGAGTTAGAATAGCATTAAGATGGGAATTTCATATAAATAAGATGCATGCATGATTTATAAGCTTAAATATAAAAGGCTAGGGAAAGTAGCGCATTTTAGAGTAAAATGTGAATGTTGAATATTTTTTATATGTAAATGCCAAAGATTCAATGCTGCGTTAATTTATTGCTATATCTATAGGAACTGGAAACATGGTTAGCAATAATTCGAAGGACAATATTTGCGAAGGACAAATATCCACTGTGGAAAAGAATTAATTCGAAGCGATGTGAAATTCAGAACAATACATATTTGAAAATATTGATGCAAAAATCGCAGATCAGATGCAAAAGCCTCAATGAGGAAAGAATCGGATGACGATGCCAACTATCAGATTGCAGAATAGAAAAACTGCAATAATCATGGGATTCATGCCTTAATCAGCAAATATGTGATTGACAAAATCAGAGGAAATCTGCCGCAAGAATCAAGGGATAAGCTATCAAAGATAAATTACAATAAAAGACAATAAAAGATATTTCTAAATCCAATCATTACCTTCCAAGTCGATTCCTTAGTCCCCAAGCATCTCAAGCCTATAAAAATGAGAAGAACCAAGAGAAAAAGTGTGCCTGTTTTTGGAGTTCTTCTCCCACACTTGGGAGTAGAATTTCGAAGAGAAGTTCTTGTTCCTATTCACACGGAGTTCTGTTCTTCAAGCAGTCGCCACCATTTACCACTTTCCAGTTTATCTTTTCTTTGTTTATTTTATACTTTATTTATTTTCAGCACCATTGTTTCCCTTTCGAACAGTTCTTGCATTTGAATTAATTCACTTTTCTTTTGCAATGACTTTCACTTTATTCTTATTTATTCTTTTTCTTACTTTCATGTCAAGCTAAGCATCTTAGGCAAAGGTTAAAGGTACGGTTGTAGAAGCATGAACTAGGGTCAAGGGAGTTGTTAATTGAAGCATGTTGAATTAGGATCTTAATTAAATAGTAAATGTTGGTCGATCATCCACATGCACTAATTGGTTGTAAATCGGAAGAGGAAATAACCTAAGGCTAGTTTGTATGTTCAGTAGGTTAGTATTAAGTCTTTCGTACTTTAAATCAAAGTTTAGAGATAAACGTGTAACTACTGAATATGCTGCGCCGATTGATAATTACATTGAGTCGCAATGGAAGTTGGGCTTAATGCGAACGAAAGCGGAAGTGGACGTTTGGTAGGCGAAGTATGACAATTACTACTTATCGCATTTTATCCTAGGAATTGCTAGATGCATCCGATAACTATTTCGCATTTTAGTTTTAATTTTTCTTTTAAATACAAAACAAGGCCAAAATCCCAATACCATTCTGTTTACTTTCTTACATGACTCTTAGATTAACTAACTGATTATAGACATCAATCCCTACGTAAAACGATAAAATATAAATACTTATCACTTGCTGCACTTTCGACCGCGTATACTTGCGTGAATGCAATTCTAAAGCGTGAGGCTTTAGCAATAAAGTCTTATACTTAGAATTTATCGTTAGTTTATTTATACAGCATCGAAAAATCGCATCAAGTTTTTGGCATCGTTGCCGGGTATTGATTTATTTATAATTAGTTGTATTAGTTTAAGAGTAGTTCTTAATTCTCAAAAAGGCTAATTACTTCTTATTTTCTAAGTGTACTGCAGAACACTGCGAAGCGCGGAGTATACTAGTCTACCGGGAAGAAGTCCCAACGCATCACCACAAGCAATAACAAAAGAAGATGGCCTACAATCACTAACTAAGTACTTACTAAGTACTACAAACAAATCGGTTACTAAGTACTACAAACAAATCATGAGTATTGCATTAGCATAATGTATACTAAGTTTAGTCATAACTAAGTACTACAAAATCCAAGAAAACTGTAGAATATATATACATTACATATATGCAATCCCAGATCTTTCTTTAGTAAAAAAAGAAAAAAAAAATCCTAGATCTTCTCTTTAATATCTTAAGGAACACTTTTCCAAGTCTCATAGTATAGATGTATTAGTCCACTAACACACACCCGATCGAATATATATATCTCGGAGGTTTTGCCCCTTTTTTTAATGCTTCTAAACTCTTTCTCTTTTTATTTCTACCCACATAAATTTATATCGGCTTCAACCTTCACAATGTCATTTTCAATTTATTATTCACAGTACAAAATGGAATTCTCTCCTTATTTACAATTTAGAAAAGCATATGTGTAGTTCTCTTAAGTGTGAATTAAAGTCTTGAAGAGAGGGTACCAACCCTTTATTGGCCTAAGACGACTTGTATTATGGTTGAACAGTAAACAAATTGTTCAATAGAGAAATTGCTGAGTCTTAAGAAGAAGAGTAATTACATGTGTTAAATGAACATTAAACTCAGCTGTAATTAGGAACGATTCGTGAATGATCAACTCACATATAATTGATTATATCTGTAGACACAACTTAATTCACTGTATGTGAGTCATTAATCTTTAGTAAAATGTCTTGTAGTTAATGAATAAATATCAATTTTTATTAATGAATACAATTAAATTAATTTTAGATTGTTGAAACTCATTTGTAAGATCATAAGATTCCTTTCTATTCAACCTGATCATTGGAAGAATATAATTCTATTCGAAAATTAAGATGGATTTTTTTTTAATTCAACAACAATCAGGGATATAAAGATTTGAATTCATAATCTCATTCATACATACACATTTATGTTGCTAAGCTCTGCCATAATAAAATGAAATATTAAATATTTTAAAAGATATTGTAAAAAAATCCATTATCTGACCTATTCAAACATTGAATCGAAACAAATCATCTTATTCAAACTTATAACTTTCTTGAATTCTTCTGGTAATATCTTTTAGAGGTGGAAGAAAAAATTAAAAACCAATGAAACCCAATCGAACCAAACCAATCTTATGGATCCATTCAGTTTTTTAGAATAATAATGGGTCATTTGATTTGATAGTTTAAAAAATAAATATATTTGTTCAGCTCGGTTTTATAAGGAAGAACCAATATGAAAATCAAATTGAACCCAGTGTAAAAACACTAAAGGAAAACCAAAATATATATTGATATTAAGATTTGATAGAAGAACCAATTTGAATGTGAAATATGAAGTAAAACAACTATTAATATTAGTTTATTTATGAGAAATGTATCTGACCCAAATTTGGTGAACAAAAAGAGTTACCATTACAAATCCTTATTTGTGGGTTATTTGTTTCACATTAGAAAGGTGAGGGGTTCTCACTACGGTTATAAAAAATGTGAGATACTCTTCTCATCATCGATTAATTTTGAGATAGATATTTATAATATCATCTATCATAGCCTAGCGTGTACAAATCATTTACTTATAAGGATTAGCCTGTAATTATATACAATGAAAAATAATGGTATTCCCATTTGAATTTTCTCAAATGGGATCTGATACTTATGGCCCTGTTTGATAATTACTTTGTTTTTAGTTTTTGGTTTTTGAAATTTAAGCTTACAACAACTATCTTACCATATATTTTTTCTTACTTGGATATTTACATCTGACGTATATTTTTAGAGACCAAACTAAAATTTGGAAGGAAAAAATACCTTTAAAAGCTTGTTTTTGTTTTTGAAATTTGGTTAGTATTCACATATTTTTTGTTAAGAAAAGAAGAGTGTATGGTAGAAAAGATGGAACACATTGTACGAAATTTGAGTAAAAATAAGCTTAGATTTCAAAAACCAAAAACAAAAAATCAAATGATTATTAAAGGAGACCTAAATTAATGTATTCGAGATTATTTAGAGATATTAGCTCTGCTACAATTTTTCGTTTGGCTCATTGATTGAGACTCAACAAAAGGCATGCTCTAGAACAATTCGTCTCAATTGAAGCTGCCATAAAACTCTCTAGATGTTCTTCACTCTCTATTCCTTTTTTTTTATTGTAGTGTTTGTGTCGAATGATTTTCTGCTTTTGTAATTGTTTAATTTCTCTTCCTAATTTGGTTTTGTTTAGGGTTGATGAGTTTTGAGATTGAGTTTGAACTTTGCTTTCAATCGTTCAACTTCATTTTATTTTCAATCGGTTCTTCTGCAAACACGGTATGTTCTTTCAATTTGTGCTTTGTTTTCTTTTTTTCAATCTATTGCATGATGATAATAGGTTACTTGTTTCCTCTATTCTTCCTATTTGACTTTTGTTTCAATCATTGCATGTTTAGGTTTCATACGTTTTGATTTTTTGTTGTAATCTATCACTTTCTGATCAATAGTTTGTGATTTAGGTTTCATTCAATCATTGCATGTTTAAGGGAGTTTGAAATTGATGTTTGAAATCTCTGCTGAATCGTGTATGACTTCTGTTTCAACTATTGATGTGCTTACTGTTTTTGTTTATGATCAAGAGTTTAAAATTGTTATTTACAACTCTATTAGTACGTGTTTGTTCAATGAGTGATTGAATTGTTATTTCTAACTTCATATATGTGTGCCTGTTTTCTTTGAGTCCTACCGATGGTTGCGATTCCAGAACTAATATAATGTACAGTAATTAATTCAAAGTCAACTTATGCTAAGTGTAACTCGGAATCACTTACGCGCAAGTATACGCGGTCGGAAATTGCAGCAAGTAATAAGTATATAAATTTATCGATCCCACAGGGAATTTGAAGCGCAATGATATTGATTAAGGGTAAAAAATGTAAATAACAAGAATGAGTTTTAAAAGGGTTCATGTTGATGAAGTATCAAATAAACTAAGTGCTAATGCTGACGCTAATGCAAAACTAAAGCTGCTTAATTTAATTAGAAATTCCGAAGAGCATAGATGTGTTGCTTGGTGATATAGAAATTGTGCTACCCATCCTCATAAATGCTTCCGCATTCATGGATGGGGAACTTAGCTTCCGCTGCAGTTCCATATGAATAGGCTCAAGGCTTTGCACGCATTAGCGGGGTTAAACTTTAACTCCCTTTGAATGGTACGAAGAACTTCAAGCCATACTAAACGTAACCTGCAGGGTCTTCCGCCAGGTTCCTCTTCCGAGTAAGCTGGAGGCAAGCATACGTGGGTAGCGAGCCGACGCATATTTAACTTAATTACAACATTATAAAATCAATCACCCACAATTGTGCTTATCCTAAATCCAAATTAAATACGCTTCTTAAGTTTATATGAATGACTAATGCAGAAAGGGTCGTAGTAAAGATTAATTCAAAGCAAGCTAAGTTGTCATGAGAAAATTAGTCCATACTGGACTAACCTTCATGTCCCCTTCCGGAGTACTTGACTGCAACCTGCCAGTACAATGCCTGTAGGTTTGCTTTTAAGCACAAGCCTTGCGTATGCAACTAGTGAGATGATTATTCCTAACTCCCTTCTACAAAATACTTAAGCCTAAGCATTACCTAGTGATTACGGTGAGGTTAAGCCCTTAGCATCTCATTTTCCAAGATCAATGCTAAGCACTCACGAGTGGATGCTCAATCAACTCGAGATAGTTAAAACAACCGCTGTTCTTACTCTTTTTCCCCTTTAACTTGATCTTTAATTTAATAGCCATACTACTTAGCTTCCCCACTTTCTCAAACTTTAATCACGCATAAAAAGTTACAGGAGATCAATCCTGAAACAAAGAACTTGTAGATTAATTTTCAAGAAAGCAAAACATTATAACTAAAGCAATAAAACGGAGTATGAGATGCAAATGAAATGACAAACTACTACAATATCTATCTATGGAGCAATAGAGTCAATCGCCATTGTTGCCAATGGCGTCTTCATCTATGACACCTCATTGGTACTCAATTCTTCAAGGTCTACAAATGAACAGAGGCCACCGAGATCTCCAAGGAGACTCTAGTGTCTTGAACGCTCATCAATGGCAGCTTCCTCTCTGAATTGGCACACATTCTTCTTCGATTGAACTTCTATCTATAAAGTCCAGGGTTTCTTGTCGACCACGCCCAATCTTCATTTGGAATATTCTCTTTGCTGATTATTTCTGTCTTGGTTCCCTTGATTTCATAATTTGATTGCCAATTATCTTCTTCCTTTTCTATTCTGATGACTCATCTGTTCCTTCCTTGCAACGACCTCCTGGAAACATAAGACACGTCAGCTGATTTATGCTTAATGGCCTAGTTTCCGCACTTATACGAGCGTTTTGCATCTTAAAGATCGTATTTAGTAAAGATTTTGTCATGCGATGCTGTTGGCATGCATGTCCGGATAATGCGAATGTTTGCGCTGAATTCCTTCTTATGCTGTTTGCATAGTTGCCCTTTTTCGTAGAACCTGCGATTTTAAAGGCTTAACTAGTGCTATTATTTAGCGCTATCACCAACCGTACATAAACATTCTATCACCTGGTCAGAAACATTTTATTGATTTGTGTTATGTTTTGATATTAGTATTGATGTGCTTATTGTTTTTGTTTATGATCAAGGGTTTGAAATTTTTATTTTTAACTCTATTAATACGTGTCTGTTCAATCAATGATAGAACTGTTATTTCTAACTCTATATATGTGTGCCTGTTTTCTTTAAGTCTTACCTAGGTAAAAACATTCTATCACCTAGTCCGAAACATTTTATCGATTTGTGTTATGTTTTGATATTGGTGATGATGTGCTTACTATTTTTGTTATGATCAAGAGTTTCATTAGTTGAATGTCACTTTATTAATAAAAATGTTTAAACAGATTAAAAAAAAAAAAAAAAAAGTCAAGGGAGAACAATCTTTAACTAAGAAGATGAAACAAACAAAAGTAAGTAATAAATAACTTCAATCAATTTGATAATTTTTAAAATGATAGAATACTAAATGATTGACATTGTTTCAACAGCAAAAGGGGAAGCTCATAAGAAAAGACCATAAAAAATTAACATGTACAATAAATTTGAGGTTATTGAACATATTAAGAATACTTTAGATGAGGGAGAATTAGAATTGTATACGATGGGGCCGTTTGGACATTTTTTTAGACATCAAAGCGACAAAACTTCCAATCCAAATTCTTTCACACCTTGCCTTAAGGCAATGTGAAACAACAAAAAACGATATCTTGGCTTTCAATCTTGAAGGTCATTATGTAAAATTTGGATTGAAAGATTTTTGCATGTTAACGGGACTCAATTCTTTAGGAATGTCGATTTCATTGATAGAAATAAACTAGTTGCATCTTTCAATCTTCTATCACAAATCAACATTTCCAATGAAAACCTAAAGGTCAAATTTGCTAATTTGTATATATTAGAATGTTTGCTTCTTCCTAAACAACCTCATAACAAGATCAATCCATATCATTTAAAAATGATAGATGATGAGGAAAAGTTTCAAATTTTTCCTAGGGGGAGAGAGTGTTTCAATTTCACCATCGAATATATCCAAAAGTGTACAAGAACCAATGGTTCTGCCAATTCACTCCAAGGATTTCCCTACATCTTGATTTTTTGGGCCTTAGAAATAGTACCCTTATTGGCTGAAATTGGGATAGCAAAGAAGATTGAAAGAAGTGGACCTCAAATAATAGGATGGGAAGATAACTGTTTAGAAGATTGGCACACTGAAGGAATATGTGTTCGAGTTTTCAGGGGTAAGCCTTTCACTTCAATAAAAATGTTCTAGTTGGCTTCAATCAATTTAAAACTAATTGAATTCAATCAACACGAAACTTATTGAATTCAATCAAGCAAAAATTGATTGAAGACCAATAAAACTGGTTGAAGATAATTCCAAACTACATTTTTTTTAATCCAGTTTTCAGTAGAACCAATGATTCCAACTGAAGAAGATCTCTAATTTGAAACTCTCCAATGTTTGATGGAAAAAGAGGAAAAGGAAAAAAGAATTAAAGTTTGAGAAGGAAGCAAAGGAAAATGAAGAAAATGAAAAAAGAAAGAAGAGAAAAATGAAGGTGATAACTTGAGTTAGAAGACAGCTTGAATTTGGGAAGCTATAGAAGACTTGAGAAAAGGTTAGGAGGAATTGAAGGAATAATTGAATGCATGACACAAATTTTTTTTAAAGACTTTGAATATGCTGATTGAAGAAAATATTGCAAAATCATCTCAAAGGTACACTTTAACGAATTCAACCAGTATTCAATTGATAGAATTGAATTAGATTGAATTCAATCAATGTCAACAAATATAATTCAATTAGTATTCAACTGATTGAAATCTATCACTTAAATGATAGAAGTCAATCATTTGGCTTCTATTTGTAAAAACCAATAACTAATTGACTTCTATCAGGTTCTTAAATGATATAAGTCAATTAAATTGTCCTGTGTTGAGTTAGGAACTTGTATGAATTTGTACTATGATTAGAAACTTGTATTTTGCTCTGTTATGAAGTTGTAGTTGTTTATTGAATTTGCAATTGTTCTGCCTAGGGTATAAAATTTGTAAGAGTTAGAAACTTGTAAAGCTTCTGCCTAGGTTATAAATTGATTTTCAGTTTTTATTTGCTTCTGCCTCTTTGATTTGCTTCAGCATAAGTTATAAACTTGTGGATATTAACTGCTTGACTTCTATTGATTGAAGTTAACATTTAATTTATTTTTTATTGAAGGAAAAGGAAATGAAAGAGGATCAAAAAGAAAAAGAAGAAGAGATAGAAAAAGAGAAAGAAATAAAGAGGATCAAGAAGATGAAGAAGAAGAATAAGAAAGGGAAAAGAGAACAAAAAAATTAAATGACAAAAAAAGGAAAAAAGAACCACTGAATTCATTAACTTCTTCTTTATTGAACTCTATCAGTTGAACAATGATTGAATTCTATCAGTTGATCTAGGGGTGTTCAAACAACCCAAAATTCAAATAACTCGAACCAACCCAATCCAATTTGACGGGTTGGGTTAGGTTCAAAATCATGAAATGTTTATGGGTTGGGTTGGGTCAAGGGTTAACCTAAAATTAAAACAACCCAACCCGACCAATCCGAAATAATTATTTAGTTTAAAAAATATATACTTTTACTTATATATGCGTATATTTATTTTATTTAATTTTTATTGTTAAACTTTTTATTTTCTCAAATTCTTTAATATTGTTTCAAGTCTTTTTAATTTATATATCATGATAAAATATATAGTCAAATTATGTAATATCTTTGTTGGTTTTAATTATATATTTGTTTTATGGAAGTCGACTTATGTCATGTATTTTTGTTGTTTCAATTATCTATTTGTTTTATGTTTTATAGTTGAAATCTTCTATATAAACCATGATTATACTATTAATAGTGGGTGACTTTTTATTGTATATTTTACATATTTAATATTTATATTCATTTCTTTATCTTGATTGAAGATTGTATTTTGTTTATGTATAAAGTAGAATTAATTTGATAAAAGATATTTATATTTATAATTTATTATTGGATCCGATGACCCAACCCAACCCAACCCAAAAATTTGGTTTGGGTTGAAAATCCCTCTCAACTCAACCAAACCTAACCTATGTTCAATTCTATTAGTTGATCACTGGTTGAGTTATCAACAAAATTCAATTGAAGTTTATGTGTTCCTCTAATAGGTTGTGAAAAAATATCGACCGAAGGTAGCTGCTGAAAGAATAAAGAGGCAAACAAGGCCTACTAAGAAAACATTAGAGAATGCATTTGAAGAGAGGATGGCTAATATGCAACGAGCAAATAAGAAAGGAAAGGGCAAGAAAGAGGCACTTCAAGCTCTGGAGTATATAGAGAAGAATTCTCCAACGAAAAAGTCTCCACAAGTAAGGCATTCACCAAGTTTGCATGTGGAAGCACCTTCTTCAATTTGAAGATTACTCAGATGAATGAAGATTGTAGAATTAGTTTTGTTCAGAGTTATCACAAATGAATGAATGACAGTTTACCTTTTGAAAAGTTTAGTTTTGTATAAAGTTTGAACAATTAGACCATTTATTTTTGTTTTGGTTGTACTTGGAATCAAATTATTGCATTGTACTTGGAATTACATGGAATTGAATTGAATCAATGAATGAATGCATAATTTACTTTTTTTTTTTTTGTAATTACTTTGTTTTGTACTTGGAATTACCTTTTTTTTTGTAATGAGAAGTTGGCCCAATCACTAGGAACTGATATATTCAATTACTAATAACTGATAGATTCAATCATTGATAACTGATAGATTCAATCACTGATAACTGATAGATTCAATCACTGGGAACAGTTAGATTCAATCATAGGAAAAGTG
>JBBMKA010008880.1:0-14392 GCA_037833695.1 Sechiopsis laciniata | reverse complement strand
ATAACTGATAGATTCAATCACTGATAACTGATAGATTCAATCACTGGGAACAGTTAGATTCAATCATAGGAAAAGTGCCACATTGAGAAACAACTGATAGATTCTATCATGGTGATTGACAAATTACAGCTTAATTAGTTGCATATAACCGAATTAGGTAGCTGTTTTTCACCATCACGGGTTAATGTTATTTCATTTTTACAGCATGTTAGACATAATTAAGAAATGGATAGATTCAATCATTAGGAACGAGTCTCAATCAGTGCAAGTGATAGACATCTGATAAATTCAATCAATGGGATTTGATAGAATCAATCACTGAAAATTGATAGAGTCAATCACAAGAAACTGATAGATTCAACCAGCATAAAAAAGCAAGATTGAAAGTCAAGTAATTTGAAGCTTATTATAGAAAAAAAAAAATGAATCATATCATTTCAATTCATGTAGGAGCTGTCATTAGGTTTCAATACTCAAACAATAAAATGTTAATAACCGTATCATTGTAAAGTAGGAAAAATTTACAAGTTCTACAATTATGACCAACTCGATGACAATGACTACACCTTATGTAACTCATTGCTTCACCTATATATGGTATCCTTTGTTTGTGAGGCCTTCCAACTTGGCATTTTATAATTGGAGGTAAATCATTGACATCAACTACAATAGAGCTCCAACTAGGATGATTCTCAATCGGACGAACTAAACCTCTATAGGTTGCTGCCAAAGTATTAAAATAACAAAATCCAGACACAAAAGTATAAGGATTCAAATCTAGTGAATGTATAACAGTAAGAGCATGAGAGCATGGAATTTCATCGAGGTCCCAAATTACTGATAGAATCAACCTACACAAAATAAACTAATCAATAATTGTTTATGGTAAAAATATTGTATAAAATAGAAAATTGAAAGAAATGCAGTACTAATGTAAATGGAAACCTTACTTTGAAAGTTCAAGATACATCATGTTTTTTTTCATAAAACCTTTTCATCTCAAGTAGACAAAATTGTAGTCATTGAAGTTGTAGCTTTCCTTAGCTCATAAAACGATAATTGTAATGCGTCTCTAGTAGACTCAAGAAGCATTGCCATTAGATAATCTCTAGGCTCTTTGTGAAGTGAATCTATGTTTTCAACACTATTTGAAGTCATCATTCTATATCTTCTTTTCCCACAATATGTCCAAGCCCACTTTTCATAACCAACATTAAACAAATACTGACAAATAATGGGATATATGGACTCCAACAATCACATATTATATTCAAAATCATCAACTGTATAAGCCTTTACACACATTTTGAAAATTTTATCTATCATAGATCCTTTAAAGTGTAACTTCCTAATAGCTCACAAATAAAGCATAAATTAGGGTACAATATTCAGCATTCCTCTAAGGTTTGAGGGAAAACATTAAGTAGTTAAGAGCAAAATGAGAATAAAACTGTTAAAAGTCACATGCATCCACTATTAAGCATTAGAAGGCTAGAATTGCGTTTTTAAAAGAAAAGAAAGAATAAATTGCACTAACATATGTTATTCAATGTAGGGGTGCGAAACTAGGATGCTGAAGATGGAATCATTTTACCGAATGCGAACAAAAATGGAGAAAAGCGACATAACGCATTTATGAGTCAATCGCGTTCGAAGAATCAATCCAACAAGGAAAGAACAGAGAATCAATCAAATAATTAAATCCGGCGTTAATCTAGAAATTCCCTCAATCAATCAATATATTTAAGCTCATCTAAACTTGCTAGCCAAGTCAATCACATCTATATAAAGAACGCAAGAAGTCGAAATGGATGAGCTGGTCAATTGGCCAAAAGCTAATTCGCTTGAATTAGTCTACCATGCGAAGAAGCAACTAGACGATGTTGCAGAACGCATTGACGAGGAGTATACCCATTTTCAACAGTCGCGCCAATTCCTTATTGTTATTTCTTTAGTGTAGTTTGTAGATCTATAGCTAACTTTTAGTAATGATGTTTATAGATTTTCATTACCAACAGTTGCTCTTATTTATGTTTCATTAGCTTAGGGCATTAGTAAGAATTCGTATGTAGAATGCATGTTAGGATTATGGGTGGTTGGGTTTTAAAATGCTGCATTTCATTCTAAGTATGCGTCGATTAGCTACCAACGTATGCTAATCACTAGTGAACTTGGAAGAGGGAACTAGTGGGAGACCTAACATGTTACGATTAGGTTGATGTAAGGTCTTTCGAATCAATTAAGGAGTTAGGAATAACCCTACTATCGCATGCGTCGCTCAGAGTTAAGTATGTAAAACTGCAGCGGAAGCTGGGTTTTTCGTAAATTAGCGAGTGCGAAAGTACACTTTAGAATAGGGAAGCATGAATTCTAATTTACTATTATCGCATGATCAACGTCGTCTGCATCTGCATTTTTAGCTTGCATTTAGAGTCTTGAAAAACTAAAATAATCATCAAATATTATCTTAACACATTTCGCATAGCTTTTAAGTTAATAGACATCAATCCCTGTGGAGAACGATAAAATAAATAATTATCACTTGCTGCATTTCTGGCTGCGTATGCTTGCATGAAAACAATTTTAAAGTTGATATTTAGCAATAGGTCTAAGCTTAGAATTCATTGAGTATTTAGATATAATTGCATCGAAAAAAATACAGTCAAGTTTTTGGCACAGATGCTGGGATTGATTATTTAAAATTGAATTTATTAGCTTAGGAGTAGTTTTATTGATAAAAGGTTGGTTACTTTGTATTTCAGGGAAATTTAGAAGTCTAAAGCGCAATAACCTACAGGGAGGTAGTCCCAACATATCACCACAAGCAACAACAAAAGAAGATGGCCTACAATCACTTTACGAGCCATTACTGGAACAATAATATCACCCCTCTACAAAACATGTTATTATCAGCAACTAGGCTGTGTGGAAGAGCCATAAGCAATAAATTTTTACCCAGTGCATCCTAACTAGGAAAATCAGCCACAATTTGAGAGATATCATAGCAGTTTCTTTCAGGAGCTATATAGTTCCAAGGAGAATACGACACAATGGACTGTACATGGGGATCTGGACGTCATGAACCTACAAATCCCATGTATGAGTATGAACAGTCTTCGAGAGGATGCAATCATGGAAGAAGATATGCTGCAAAAATGTCGAACATGGATGAGAGAAGACAGCATCCTTCTAGCACCCCATGAAATAAAATGCGTGCCTGAACCATCTTTAGAAGAAACCATTAGAGAAAGCGTAGCCAGAAGAGAAGTTCTCAAACAAAATGATGCAATTTTGAAGGCCAAAAGAGTGGCAACAACTAAGGCCAACCATGAGCCAGAACCCTCATAAGAAGATATCACATTAGCCATTATATCAAAAAAGGAAGAAGCCTTCACTTTATCAAGGCGTGCAATAAAAGACAAAGAATAGTGGATACAAGATCAACAATTGGAAGAAGGATGGAAACAGTTTAAAACTCCAATAATTTCAGTAGTTGATGAAAAGGAAAAAGTTGTGAGTGATAGAAACGAAGGTTCTAATAGTGGTATTGTGCAAAATGTAAATATGAAAGCCAAAGTGAGGATAAATATCCTCTTCCACTTGACTTTGTGGATGATAAACGTGCAGCTACAAAAAAAAAAAGACATGCCTCAACCTACCAAGGAATATGAGAAAAGTGAAGAACTGCAGGATGATATAAGTAGCTCTTGTAGCAGCGGAACACCAACAATGGTGCCCGATGCTTTCAAGCTATCATGCCCACTAATGCAACATGAACTAGCCAGTCGAGGAAACGACATAAGGGAAAATCAAATGAGCTTTATCTTGACGCTCTACACCCTACTAAAATTGATATTGGTAGGAAGTAAACGCATGAAGGTGTAAGAAAGGAACAAGCAATCAAAGATGGCGTCGCTCCTCAAATATATAAGTGGTTAAAGTTCAGGCAACTAGCATCAGACAGAATGTAACACAAAGGTTCAGCCCAAGGCATGCAACATTCCTAGAATGCGAATATCGGTATTTATGACTTTGTGTATTATATCTACAATTTTTACTTTTTTTTTATTATAGGAATAGAATTTTCCATTTATAAATTTTCCTTGCTAGTATCGTTTCCATTTTATTGGAATTAAGTAAGG
This sequence comes from Sechiopsis laciniata, assembly GCA_037833695.1. Taxonomy (NCBI): domain Eukaryota; kingdom Viridiplantae; phylum Streptophyta; class Magnoliopsida; order Cucurbitales; family Cucurbitaceae; genus Sechiopsis; species Sechiopsis laciniata. Next base: position 10,250 of record JBBMKA010008880.1, on the reverse strand, counting down.
AATAGTGAGGAAATTAGAGCGAGATCCTTGAAATCGAAATTTAATTCTTTGATTGTTTCCTTATTCGTGTACGAGGGAGCGAAGATTTGAAAAGGTTCGAATATTATAAATACCCTAGAAAAAGTAATGGAAGCTCACAACTTTCCTTAGCGTAAGAAACTTAGCAAACAGTCAACCCTTATGTTTTTCTCTCTTAACCAAACTAATGGCCTCAATTCGCAAATCATTTAGCAAGTTAGCCAAGGGTAAGGCAATTGATGATCGAAAGCGAGTTCGAAACTCTACGTCTTCAAAACGTGGAGTCAAGAAATTTCCTTTTGATGGATTGAAGTATGAGCACAATGAGAGTTTGCACCAACAGAAGACTAGAAGTGGAAAAGCCTTTAGCAAGAAAATATGGAATGAGAAGCCTTCGACAAACACCCAATATGTCGTTGTAAGTAGCAAGGATGAAGCGCCTCCTAAAACGGAAAAAAGCCAGATCACAAGAAGCTACATTGAGTTGGCGAATGAGTTGGTAAAGGATTATTTTCAACAAATGGCAGCTCAAAGAAAAGAGGCGGTCATCAAGGAGGAACCTATGGACGAAACAGAGGAATATATCAGAGAAGATTCCGAGGAAGGCGAGCCATGCCAGGAGGAAGACAGTTTTATAGAACGAGTGGAAGGAAAGGATGACACAGAAGAAGGAAAAGTGCTGAGAAGAGAGGAAAAATAGCCTCTAAAGTTTAGTAGCATCAGAATACAATCCATGAAGGCAAGGGTATTGCCGACAACTCTGAACATTGAGATAATAAGAACCAAGGATATAATACTAAGAGCATGCACAATCTTTGCGTCTATCAATGAGGAGGATCGTTACACATCGTTGAAAAATAAAGGATTTTTGCGCGAACAAGGAGTGGACAAAAATTCGAAAGAAACCAAAAAAAGGATTAGAGCATTGGGTGGGCAAAGTTCTTTCAGCCAAAAAAGAATGCGAGACCAGAATGGGTTCGGCAATTTTATGCAAACAAGAATGAGGAAAAACCATTCTTTTCAAGAGTTGAATGCCAGTTGATCGATTGCTGTGCAACCTTTTTAAATCGAGCGTTCGCACTCCTTAAAGTTTCTAGATCAGAGTGTCTGAAATTACTGGAATCACCTATAGAAGAGAAATTGTAAGATTGTATAGAGGTGATCGGAGCAGTGGGAACAGAGTGGAATGATCCAGCATCAATTCTAGCGCGATGGGTCATGACAGACCTATACGATTGGCTTAATCTCATTAAAACTTCGATCATTCCATCAACCAATGTGACGGTGGTTGGAAGGTTCCAAGCACTGCTTCTCTACGTAATAGAAAGTGGAAAGCACATCAATCTAGGCCAATTATTAGAAATACAAATTTAGCTATGCGCTGAGAAGATGCAAGAGAAGATGTCCTTCCCATTTTCTATAACACAATTGTGTATTGAACAGGGCATTAAACCTAAGCTTCGCGATGAGGTTTTACACATCTACCCAGGAACTTTCGACGAAGAAGAAGAGGTGCAGCGTGATAAAGAGGCATTATCCATAGACAAGATGGTACATAGGATCGAACAAGTCTTTGTTCAAACGCAAAGCTATTGGGCTTTCATAAGCAGGCACGACGAGTTATTCATGAAGACAGATGTAGCACTGGATGAATATTCCGAATGCCTGAAATTCCTAAAGCACTTGATAAATGCAGAATGCAGCAAAGGCAATGCGGAAAAGTAGATGGAAGTATCACTTTCTTAACTTTCTGTTTCCAGTAATTACTTATCTTTTATTAACACATGCATTTCATTCCATGTCATTTCATTTAGGATGTGTTCTGTCTTTATCTCTTAATTTAACTTTTTAATAGGAAGTTAGTATTTTATTTAAAAGACCAGTGCTAGCACTATTATTGCAATCTTAGACTTTAGTACGAAATTCACTTTTTCTTAAAGAATTCTTAAATTTCCTTAGAATCAAACCTAGCATCGAGGTAGTCCTTATTGTGCATAACAGAAAGAACCAAAATTTATGAGAAAGTCCTAGAGCTTGATATAAGTATTTCAACGATGGAAATAATTAAGTTTGGGGGAACTAAATCTCACCTTCATTAAGGACAATGAAGAAATTAAGGGGGCGAGGGCAAGCCCGAGGAGCGTATAAATAGTCAAAAGTTAGAATGTTAAAAAAAAAAAAAAAGAGAGAGAATGATTGTGCAAAATAAAAACCAACACATTCTGGTCAAAATAAAGGCAAGAAAAGAGCGAATAGCCGTAGGAATTCTCAGACTATCCCACTGTCTACCAAAAGCGCTAGCTTGGAAATTCTTTTTCTTAGATGAAATGCTTTATGCTCAAGTAAATCATCCTAATAACTACAAAAATGTAGATATGAGTGCAACCCAAGAGGAATACATAAAGCAAAAGCGAAAATCCTTGAGAAATCTGAGGACCTAAATAGCGGCCTTGACAGAATGTGTTGGGCAACCTTAGTTGTAGAAGTGGTTGAGTACAATAAATAAGAAAATAGGAAATAATTATAATGAGGAACAATCTATCAATCACGTTAAGGAGGACATTGAAGCAAAACCTGAGTATTTGGGAAAATTTGAAACTGAAGGGAGAAAGAAGTTTTACATTAAGGTAATAAGATGTGATAAGACCTTCTAGAGTTGAGCTTAAGAGGGAGAACTAATTTAATAGAACATAATGATAATAGGTAGACCCTACATTACTTGGGACGAGCAATGATTCAAGTCGGAAGGTTTGATAGCTCCCAAATATAGCATAAATTAGGGTACAATATTCAACATTCTTCTAAGGTTTGGGGGAAATAATTAAGTAGTTAAGAGAAAAAATAAGAATAAAAGTGTTAGAAGTCACATGCATCCATTATTAAGCATTAGAAGGCTAGCATTGCTTTTTTAAAAGAAAAGAAAGAATAAATTGTGCTAACATATGTTATTCAATGTAGGGGTGCGAAAGTAAGATGCTGGAGATGGAATCGTTTTACGGAATTTGAACAAAAATGGAGAAAAGCGACGTAACGCATTTATGAGTCAGCCGTGATTGAAGAATCATGCCAAACGGAGTCATGAGTTAAATAAAAAAACTTGTTGGCCTACCTCAAATGTAGGTTCAGCTCATTAGAGGCCCAGAATGCTTTGTGTTCCAATTCCAAAGGTAAATAGCACGATTTATCATAAGCAATCCGATGTGGCGAAAAATTAAGTGGAGTTTCAAACGTAGTACGATAAGCCCACAACAAATCATCCAATCTCAGAGATCAATCTTTTCGTGATGGTCCAACAACTTTCTCTAGAATACACTTTATCTCACAATTGGAGACTCCTGACTATTTGATTGCGGATGCTAGGAGGTTGCGATGCGATGCTTAATATTGTATTTTTGCAATACATGAGTCATCGCTTTGTTAATAAAATGCGTCCCTTCATTACTGAAGGGACATAATGTATAAATTTCCATGCGAAGGGGGAAATGACAAACAGTAGAAATAGAGAGCAAATGAAAAGTGCATTACGATAGGGGAAACGGTGACGGGCACCTTTAATGACGGGCTGCCCGTCACCACCCGTCATCAATGGCACGCGTCATCAAATCTCTTTTATGACTCGGGTGTTTGGTGCCCGTCATCAAACATCCGCATTTATTTTGCCCGTTATCTTTCATCTGTGTTTTTTAAAATATTTTTACATGTCTGTCATCTTTGCTCACAATTGTAGTAGTGAAATTCAGAATCCGAACTAAGGTTGGTAAACCAAAAGAGGTGTTATCTTGAAGTGTATGTTGGAGATCCTTGCCTTACATTAAAAAAGTGAATAATTCTAACTAACATTATAACAAATATAGACTACTCGATATTCTTATCAACAATTAATTTTGACTTGTACAAAACCTGTACAAAACATTTACTTACAAGAATTAAGGCTTTGATTCTAAAGGGAAATAGGCTCCCTTGATATAGCTATCGACTTGTTATATGGATTGTAAAATAATGGTATGTCCATTAGAATTTTCTCAAATTGGATTTGATACCTTTTTTTTTAAAGATCAACATATTCATCAATAGGGAACCAAATTTAAGCGAATCAAAAGCGATCTGCGGGGAGATTCTAGTCCAAAAAATAATTCAGATCCTGAACAACAAGATAGCAAGTCAGATCTATACCTTGTATTCAAGATTTGGAGATAATAACTCTGCTCTAATTTTGTTTGATGGTATGTCAATTAGAACTTGTGTTTCAGAGTGTATCTAGGACTCTTAGCAAGTACCAACGCTTGGCGCTTCATAATTAATATACAAAAGCTTACCATCACGTATAAGTTCGTGGACTGCCATGATCGGTTAGTATAGTGCGATGGAGGAAGATTGACTATGTCTTAATCGAGTAGCTACGCTTCACTACGCTTTTTTCGTGATTGAATTTTCTCGTAATAGAATAGAGAAAGAGTTGATGGAAAATGGCTTGTTTGCTTCTATCCATATTACTCAAACTCGGGATGGATTCAACTCTTCGGCCGGCCGGCAGCTGCTCGCTTCGCTTCCTATATATTATTGAACACTAAGAAAGATGCTGGTGAAAAATTTGTTGTTACACAATTCTTTCTCTGATATTATCAATTTGTGGTAAGAAAAATTGATGTGGTAGTTTGTAATGCATTAATAGTCATGTATGCAAAATGTGGTAGCTTGAGTGATGAATTATGGTCACAATTCTATGCAAACACAAAAAGATATTTTTTTTATATCCATAACTGTCAAGGCCACGAGACACACAATCCTTTAATATTTAAATGTCAAAGAAATTTGTAGAAATTAATTCGTAAATAGGCAGGTACTTTAGATTAAATCTATCACCCTTTTGATTTTTAAGGTTCTCTTGACGACTAAAACTACTTCAGTTAACACGAAAAAGGTTTCAGTCACAACTCTAGATAAAATTACACATTTATCGTTATGCTACTTGCTTAGCATACAAGGGTAAAGTAATTTACTTCTCTCCTTGATTCTATAGAATTCTAAATCGTCCAAACCATTCATATCTTTGATTGGATTTCACAAGCTCACAAGCTGATAACAAGTTATTTGCAATCTTTGACTCACGAGTCATGAAGGCGATAAATTGGAGTAATCATAAGATCTTGAGCTCTAGGACAGGTTAATCCAAATTCTTCTGTCATGTCCAATTCAATCGGCAACATGTCATTTGGAAGCTCCCAATCAAAACAATGCACAAGTTGAGCTATCACTAAACGAATGATTATTAGACCCATTTGCATTCCAGGACAACCTCTTCGACCAGAACCAAAGGGAATCAATTGAAAATCTCTTCCTTTAACATCTACTTGACTACCCATAAATCTTTCGGGGAAAAACTTTTCTGAATCAATCCAGGCATCAGGATCCCTTCCAATTGCCCATGCGTTCACTATTATGCGTGATTTCTTAGGAATATGAAGATCATTAACAATGCAATCTTCAAGAGATTCATGTGGAATTAATAATGGACCTGGTGGGTGTAACCTTAGAATTTCCTTAATGACCATATCCAAGTATTCTAAGTGATCCAAGTCGGATTCTTCAACCTTCCTATTCAAACCCACCACTTTTTTTAGTTCAACTTGCATTTTCTTCATTACATGTGGATGTTTGATGAGCTCAGCTATTGCCCATCCTATAGCGGTGGCTGAAGTGTCCATTCCGGCAACTAGCATATCCTGAAAATGAGATCAAGCTGATTAAAACAAAAAAAAATAAAACTGATAAATCCCTTCTTCTTAGGCTGGCAAGTTGATAAAATTTAAAAGTAACTTTATATATATGGAGATATCAAACTCAGTAATCAGATAAAAATATCATTCTCTATGTATAAAGCGACGATAGCCTTGATAAGATGATCTCCACAGTGACATAATTGATATTACTCTCTTTGGTAAAAGCTCTCTAACTTTATTTTTGTTTCATCCAAAAGACTTTCATACCTATGGAGATAGTTGTGCCTCCCTAAATCCTTATTTAATTGTGTGGAACTACGGCGCTTTGTTTGAAATCCTAAAAATTCTCCCATCGAACGAAGTATACCACATCGAGCCTCCCTCATTGTATAATCATCTTTTCAAATTACACTTGAGCATATTAAAGCTCAACTGCGAGTACTACCGAATTACGTTTGAGCCCACAAAAAAGAAGCTCAATTACATGGATAGGTCCGAATTACGTTTGAGCAAACATCAACGTCCCCTTCATTAGAGCAACATTTCATAAAGTTCTTTCATAATGGAGCACACATATGCTCAATTACGAGCATATTTTAAAAGTACTTCACACTAGAGCACTTATTAAACAACTCAACCTCAAATTTCCATTATGACTATTGAAACTCACAAATTCTCTGCTCCATATTCGAGGATTGGATCGATATGACTAAGTTATAAAAGCGACGACAACCCTTAACAAGAGTTCCACATTCATATGACATTATTCACTTTGTACATAAATCATCGTGGCTTCCCTTTTTGTTTTTACCAAAAGGCGTTGTACCAATGGAGTTGTTGAGGTTCCTCTTATCCAAAATCTACACTATGTTTCTGTTCCCAAGACTATGTAGAATTAACATAAAAGCATTCTATTGTGATAATCTTAGTAAGCCATAATCTCCCCATCCCTTAGATCAGGTATTGCACAAATATATAAAATGTATGGATGCATAGAAAGTTTACTTACAAGGATTATAGCTTTGATGTTAGACCTTTCAATCTGATACTCATTTTCTTGGGAGTCCATGATGTCCAACATAACATCAACAAAATCCTTGATTTTATTTTCATTCTTGGACTCAATATGTTCATCAATAATCCTCTCAAAGAACCCATCAATTATCTTACTAACAGCTTTCGAACGGCGATCCAACCCCTGAAAATCAAGTCCTGCAATTTGAGGAATAAAATCTCCCAAGTTAGGAGTAGCCGTTAACTTCAACACTTCTTGTATCACAAAGTTAAAACCCTTCTCATCCAATTCTTGATCTGCATATTTCTTCCCAAACACCATCAAACATGTCATGTCAATGTTGAGAGTACACACTTTCGAGGTAAGATTTACTACGACATGATCTCTCGCAGCATGTCGAAGAAAGTCAACCAACAAATCCAGCTCTTCCATTCTCATGGATCTGAAAGAGTTGACTTTTACCTGGCTGAGCAATTCAAGTGTACACATTTTGCGCATGTTACGCCAATACGAGCCATAGGGAGCAAATGCAACGTTCTTTTGTCCATAAGACAAGTATTTTGAAGCTTGAACAAATGGGCGACTGGCAAAAACAGAGTCATGGGTTTTGAGGAAGAGCTCGGCAGCTTGAGGAGAAGAGACAATGATGGCGGGTACAAGGCCGAGTCTCATGTACATAATGGATCCATATTTTTGAGATAAAGTTTGAAGAGATCTATGAGGAAGCTTTCCTAACAAATGAAAACAACCAAAAATAGGGAACCCTGTTGGACCAGGAGGCAATTTGTTGTGAGTTTTGTACAGCCGTTGTTTCAAGAGAAGAGCAAGAGCAACCACTGCAACAGCAACCAAAATCCAATCCATTAGTAGCAGACCAAGTTAGATTTGTGGCAAAATTTGAACAATTGTTTGATATAAATATTACTAAAGAGTATGATTTGGGTGCAAGCTGCACCCCTGCCAATGCAGTTGCTGGTGTGCATTCTATCAGCCACAATTTTTTTTTTTTAATTAAAAAAAATAATAATTTGTAGCCCTAAATGAGTTGCATTTAGGAGGGTGCAGACTACACTGTACCCAAATCATACTCTTACTAATAACTAATAATAGAGAAAGAAGAAAAGTAAATTTAGGTGCGGCAGCAGCCACGTAGCTTCTACGTGACCATATTTTTTTAGGATAATTTATGTGATGCTTTGACATTAATTATATTTTAAATTTGAAATAAGTAATGAAAAAATAAAATGTTGTTTAAAAAATAAAATGTTGTCTAAATTAAACCACATGTAGGGGTTCAAAGTGTAGGTGATGTTATAACCTAAATTGCTTTCTATTTTTTTTTAGAGGTTTTTTCTTTTTTTTTTTTAAGAGAAAGATTTTGAAGGGTGTTTGGATATCGAATTAGAGATTGATTATTTTGAGCAATTATAAAGGAGAGGTTATTTTAAGTGATTAGAATTTTAGATTTTAGTAATAGTTTATTTGGATGATAATTTTTGTATAAAGGTTACAAGATAATAACTCGTTGGATGTGAATAGAAATAAGAGATTATTTTGAGACGTTAGAAATGAGTAGTCGAGAATGAATTATTAGAAATAAATAACTAAAAATTAATGTTTATTTTGAATGGTTAAAAATAAGTGATTAAAAATAAGTAATTATTTTGAATGATTCGAAGTAAATGATTATTTTGAATAATTGTAATAACTCATTGGATGCTATCGTTTAAAGATGAGTTTTAAAAATTCATTGAAAATAGCTTGTTTGTAATAGCGAGAGAGAATGCCACCCACGTGGCTTCAATGTGACCATATGTTTTTAGAGGTTTTTCCTTTTCTTTATTAATTCTTCTGAACCTTTTGTTTGCAAGCCTTATCCTCTTTTTCTTTGTGTCCAGTGCCCTCATCAATTTTTATCCACTTATACCATGTCACAATCTCATTTTCAATTTCTTATTCATATTTTGGAAAGAAATGATTCTCAAACTACTAATTAATTCAAAAGTTTAAACTAATGGATTGAAGTAAATTTAATTAATCACTAATCAACTCAAAAGTTTAAGCTGATGGATTGAGATAAATTTAATTATATCAACCAACAATTCTCAATCCAATGAGAGTTTAGTGATACACAAGTACCCACATCTGAGTTTTGGTTCCCAAATCTTTATGGATCATATTTTTTGTTGGAATAAACGTTAATGCAATTTTATTAATATGATTAATTGTTGTAATTGAGAAATTAGTGGGTAGACAATTAAGGAATTGATGAATTGTCAATTTATGAGCTAATTAAAAAATTATTAGATTCTTTATTTAGTAATTAGTCTGAAACGTTTATGCTAATCCAACCAAGTTTGTAATAAACTATAAATAGAGTACTCATTCCATACAGCAAAGCATGGAAATTGAAAGAATGAAATAAGTGAGAAAGTTGTGTAGAGAGTTTTAGAAAGAAATAAATAAAATTATTTATAGAGAGTTTGTGTGTTTTACCTCTCCAATCACGAAGCGAAAAGCTTGTACCATTGTTTTATTTGTATTTTATTATTTTGTTATTCAAATTTAAATTCTACAATTTTTCGACCCGCGGGTTGTGGGGGTGGAAGATGACAGACAATCGTCTGTTGGAGGACGATTAGACAATTAAGAAATTTTTATATGAAGTCCTCGAGTTGTTATTTTTAGAAAAAAGAAAAAACTTACATATTTTTATAATTAAGTTGTCTAATACAATTTTTCATTTATAATTTACCCTTAAAAAAGCAATAACAGATCAAGTATCGACTATCCATTAAAAATAACTGCGATGTAATTCATAGAAACATTTTTAACACTTTTTATTAATAGAAATTAGAAACTACATAAGATAGCTAGAAGTTTACCTATCATTTGCAGCTCTTAAGGGGTGCACCACACAAACACTTGTTATGAAAATACATAGAAACATCAGAAGTCGGCAACCTTTTTGAAATGGGACTGCACAGCTGATTATAACTCACATTGAAGGTTGAAAAATAAAAATTCAATTTGGCCAACTGCGGCGGTAAACCCCCAAAGATCTTATTTTGACTAATATCTAACCATTCCAAATTGGTGAAGAACTCAACCTTGGAGAGGTTTGAACTCAAACAAATTCTTCGACAAATCAACCGTCCTGACCCTCTTACGCGCACCGAATATCATGGAGGCATTTCCTTCGAGTCTATTGTTAGAAAAATCAACGTCAATGAAGTCTGTAAAATCTAGATGCCGCTCTGATATCAATTTGTAGAAACTCGAATCACAAATAAAAACACAAATAACACAATCGCGAAGCTTTTCGCTTCGTGATTGGAGAGATAAAACACTAAAAAATTCTCTAAAAAACACTTTCTCTTTATTTTTCAACTTCTTTTTCTCTATTGCTCTCTTTCTCTATCTTTCACAATGGAATAAGCTATCTATTTATAGCCTATTACAAGCTTGTTCTACAAGACTCTATAGCCATAAATTTG
>JBBMKA010008863.1:0-37038 GCA_037833695.1 Sechiopsis laciniata | reverse complement strand
ATATATGCATACCCTTTTATACCATCTCTTATGATCTCAAGGCAAGGAGGTAATTTCATTCTCTCGTTCCCTTGGCTTCTCGAAGCTCCAAGAATCCATGGCTATTCAGGTGCAATCTGCTGTTTCTGTCCTTCTAATCCTTAACCTCGTACTGTACTTCATTATCACTGTCATTGCTTCGTGGGCTGTAAATCACGCGATAGAGAAATCTTTCGAATCAGGTAACTTATAGCTTTCATGTCATACTTTATCTACGATATATAGTAAATCATTATCGATTGATTCATTGCAAAATATCATAAGGTTATAAGTTCTATGTTCAAGATTCTAAACATTCTACTGGTATAATTTCGAAGCATCGACGTTGACGCTGCCAGCTCACTTGTTTCCGATATACTTTCCGATTGGAAACATGGCAACCGGTTTCTTTGTTATCTTCTCATTGATTGCTGGGGTTGTGGGAATGGCAACATCAGCCACTGGAATCACCAATGTCACAAAATGGAATGCCTCAAACGTACACACTGCTTCTGTTTCTTCTCTTGCAGCTTGGGCGGTCACTATTCTTGCTATGGGGTAATTTTTATTCACTTTGTTCATTTTTCTTTCTTTGTTTTTAAATTTAAAGATAACAGTTTCTGATCAATATCCAATGGTGTAATTTGATCATGAACTTGTGTTAATTTGCTGTTTTTTGTTTTCTTTCTTATTCTGTTTTTCAGGTTTGCATGGAAAGAAATTGAACTTGGTTGGACGAATGGAAACTTGGTAAGGCATTCTTTGGAACCGTTTGTGGGGTAGTGGTTGGTAGATTCCAATTTTAAGTCTCCAAGCTAGAATCTCTTCAAGTACAGATTAAAAAAAAAAAAAAAAAAAAACTTTCGATCTAAGAACGGCTTCCTTGGTAGAGTTTTCAAAATATGTTTTATTGAGGTCATAGGCTCGAAACCCACGGATGAGTTTAATTATAAAATTTTTTATTGTCTTTGAGTTTAAATATTGGGGCAGATATGGGTACTTCAAATATATAGCAAGACAAAACTCATATTCTCGATCATTAAAAAAAAAAAAAGAAACTTTCAAATGACATAAACTTTTGACTAAACAACAAAGGATTTTTGTGACTTTACCATCTTTTTTTTTTTTTTTAATTTTTTATTTTAACTTGTCAATTTAGTTCTATTATTCGTATTCAATTAAGTAGCAACAGAAACGACACCTCAATTACTGAACGCTCAATTGATAAGTAGTGAATACAATTCTAACATATATAAAAAAGTTATGAATAAAATGAGAATAATTAATTAAAATGTGGAATATTTGAAAACAGAGGACTTTGGAAGTAATGACAATCATCACAAGTGCAACTCAGCTGTTATGCACAGGCGCTATCCAAGTTGGAGTTGAAGAAATGATTGTTCACGGCAATCAACTTGGAGGAAGAGTTTGAATCAAACATCCACAAGTTTACTAATAAACAACTTTGATTCTTCTAATTTTTTATTTCTTTTTCTTCTTCTTTATTATTATTATTTTTTAATTCTCTAATTGTGAAATTTCATGTATTAGTTTGGTGTGGATTTGAGATGTTGAGATGGCATGTCACTTGTATTTGTTTTTCTTTATTCTTTTTAAATCTTATAGCATGTGAGCCTGAAAATACAAACTCAAATAAAAACATGTTTAGATTATTGTTATTTATAAGTTTCTGGCACTAATAAAATCATGTCCACCATAGTAGAGCATTCTTTAAAATTCACTAATTTTTTAAACATATATTTCACAATTTTTTGAATATCTATAATAGTTCGGATCATGTGCACCTTGATTATTATTAAGTGACAAACCGTCCGACTCTATAACACTTGAACGTCAAGAAAATCTGTAGAAAATTATTTTCTAAGTAGGTAATCATCATAGGTAGAATCCATCATCTCTTAGTTTCTTAAATACTCTTGACCTAGATAGTCACCATTGAATCTGTCACCTCTTTTAAAGCACTCTTGACCATTAAGTCACTCCAAGACGATAAACATATATTTCACTTTAAATGCCCTTGAATGAATAACATATATTTCACTTTAAATGCCCTTGAATGAATACTATAATACGAATTAACACTTAAGAAAGGGATCTCAACCATTTCCATGCACTTAGAAATTGATCATCTTCAAGTACTATTTAACTTCATAGAACAAGGCCTCTTAAAGAATAATGAATAGTACATGAAGGTATCAAATTCTAAGTGGGAGAGGCCTAATCTGTCTAGTACATGAGAAAGTTTCAAACAAATTACTCCCTATGCTCCCCAATGTGAATAGCTTAGATGTATCAGAGATAAACTGTAAGAATACATCAATTTTATATCATTTTAATAGAAGCATGTACATGTTTTAATCCACAACTACCTTAAAAAAAAATTTCAAGTTTCAACTTCTAAGTGATAGTAATCTATAATGAATACCCAGATGAAACAAAGCCAGTAAAGGAAAATGAGATATGAACAATAATAATCACAACCCAAATGAATATGCTGTAACAAAGAAAGACTGTAGTCACAAAATCATATATTCTATGAACTATAATAAGTTGAGATTTAAAGAAGGAAAAATGTTACTTTCTTCATGACTTGGCAGGTTCATCATCTTCATCCTCAATATCCCAACTCAAATCCTCCTCTTCCTCTGCCTCACTTAGCCGCTTGTGCAAGCCAATTTTTTGTACACTGCCACCAGAGGTATTGCCTTTGGCCTCATCAATGGTTCCAATGTCTTCAATTTCATCCCATCCAAGTTTTTCCTCCCCGGACGATGGCACTCGACTCGAAATGATCGAAATGTCGCTGTCTTTGAAAGAATCGCCACTATTTCGTCTTCCATCTGCACCCATTTTTTCACCAACTTTCCCTTCCAGTTTACCATCACTACTTTCTGTTGTAACACCTTCAGAAACTGAAAGTTTTTCTGAGCTATCACTCTGTCCATGTCTCTCTGAATTGTCACTTTCTCTCTTCTCAGTACTGAGAGCTCCACTAGATTCACCCTTTGACTGCAGCTCTTTCGTATTCCCTTCGTTTTCGTCGTCGTCGTCAACATCCCAACTCAAATCTTCCTCATCTTCTGCAGAAATGGCTCTATTCACGAGCTTAACTCTGGCTTCTTCTGCTTGATTTAGCTTGTGAAGTCTGTAAAAGTACCTACTCCAAAAGACTTCATGGACGATTGTGTTCGGAACTACCGTCCGATAAACCTCCCGAACATCTTCACAATCTTTCATCAACTGTTCGATTTCCTTCTCTTTATCATCCAGTACAAAACCTAATTTCCAATGGTTGAAACTCTCTAAATCCTTAGGTTCCTCTAAATACGTATCCAAGTCTCGTTGAATCGCAATCAATTGCGTATTGAACCTATTATACTGTTTGAATTCGAGATTTCTACTATAGCTATTCCCTAATTGCTTCGACGAAAGAACAACGTCGCTATTATTTTCATGATTTCCAGAAACAATATCAGAAGCTAATAACGTATCCCTACCGTGTGAGATCGATTTCCAAACGGCGCTTCCGATGTCGTCGATTGCTTGGCCGACCGACTCCAGCGACTCCTGCGCAACGGACGCGCCGACATCGAGCGTCGTCGGAAGGTCCTGCACGGCACGCGACGCGACTTCTCGGATCACTGACGTCTCCTTCTTCAATCCGGATCCTAATTCCTCGAGATCACGGCGATAGTTTGAGATTACAGATTCCGATTTTGTTGCGAGAGTCTTGATTAAGCCGCCGAAGCTCCAAGCGGTACTCGGATCGGAGAGATTAGAGACCGTACCGCCGTCGTTGTCTTCGTGTTCGTCCTCCGAACTGTACTGCTCCGACGGTCCGTCGCCGGAGAATACGGAAAACAGATCCATCGCCGATGAGGTTTTAATTTTGAAATCTGCTTTGGAGTTTCCTGAGAAATGAATGATGATCGGTTAGGGAAATGGGCAAAAGTGGAATACGATGCATTTATTGAAATTAATGCCGGTGGGAAATTTATATGGAAAGATTTAAAAAAACAAAACAAAACAAAAACATATAGTTTATAAAAAAGTTAATTCCATTCTGGACGATGTTAGTTAGATTTTAATAGATGAAATTATGCCGATATGCTAAAAAAAAAAAAAAAAATTAAGGTTAGATTTTAATAGATTTTTTCTTTAACAAGAAATAATGTATTGAGGAATATAGATGAAATTATGTCGTACTAAAAAAACAAAAAAGAAATTATGCCGATAGCCATTTAATTTAGTTAACAGATGGGTGGAAGATTTAATTTTAGTTATTTTTAGAGTTTATACTTTATCGAATAGGTTGGTGACGCGATTAGTTATCTGATTTGGTGTTAACCCATTTCCATTTCCTGATCACTGATTTGATCTTTGAAATCAGTATTTATAATCTCCTTCTTCCAACTTATACTTAAAAAAAAGAGTTTATTAAGTACTTGTTTATTTGTTTCTTTTTCATCATAATTTCACATAAATTTACGAGATTTGTTGCCATGGTTCAAGGCCCATCTTTCAAGATGGGCCCAAGTCAATCCCATATTCATGGGCCCATCTCAAAAATGTTATTCAGTCCACACAAAATAGGACGGATCCACCCTTAAAAAATTAGGGATTGAATAAATATCCACATGAATGAATATTCTATTATTGAAACAAGTAAATTAATGGCTGAGATTTTTTTATGATTATGTTATTTCAAGGACTATTACAATAAATGAGGTGGAGGATTCGAACCCAAGACTTTTTGGTCATTGGGTGTTTACTAATATTATTGAACAAGTGTTTTTGTTGACCTTTTTTAAGTTAAAAAACAATTGAGAAAAAGAATTCGAACTCATACCAATACAATGATGTCATTGAATTTGTGTTTAATAATTGTATAATATGTTAAAAAAAAATTGGGATGAAAATTGAACTCATGATGTTCATAGATATACATTGATATCGTTGAATTATTCTTCTCATTGACATCTTAAACTTAATGTTTAATAAGGCATTAAACTTTCAATTTCATTTTAAATAGGTCAAAAATATAATTTTTTAACCCAAGTCCATCAAGTTACGGGGAGCCAATTGTCTCCTTCATTTCTTAGTTGTGGAATTCTTAGATAGATATACATTTGGTTCGTATGTAAATTTGCTTATTTATCTCCTATTTTATGTTATGTGATAGTGAGTTCTTACCTGCTTTCAAAAAATTATATTATATTATATATATATATATAGTGAGTTCTTACTTGCCATAGATTTATAAATTGAGCTCTAGTTACTTAAAACTTATGTTTTAAATTATAATCACTTTTGTCACAGGTGAAATATTGGACTTTAACACAACTCCAAATTATAAGAGAAATTCAAAGAACCAAATTTAAGGAAAGTAAACCAACCAGAAGCGCTAAAAAAAATAAAATAAAAAGGGGGCCAAAGAGCATAGGGAACTACGTTGTTTGGGTTAGGTTAGGAAAATTTTTAAGATTAATCCAAATTTTCGGGTAAGTCAATCCACCAATCCGTCCAATCTTATGTACCAAAAGCAACTCAACCCTACATTTTTTAGTTGGGATGAGTTGAAACCCTACATAGAAGGCTCAAATAATATGAGAGTCGAATATCGATTTTCAGGCTCGAACGCATGACCGTGAAGTTGAAATGAATTAATACCAAATAAGATAACTAACTGCGTAATCGATCCATTCTAGTTATCAAGTTATGTTAATAACTTTTTTTCTTTTCTAAGATTCATATCATAACTTGTAAATATAGAATAATAATAATAAATAAATAAAAATGTACAATACTATACTTAAATTTAGATTATCTATTTTATTAGTATATACTCTTTACAAATATGCTAATAACATCTTATTGATCACACATATATAAGTGAATCAATTTATATAATAATAATATAATACTATTCACAAATTGGGCTGAGTTATGTTGAACAAATGAAAAATTTGTCAATTCGAAAATCAACTCAACCAAACGAAAATTATAAAATCATAACTGAACTTAACTCAATTCTTACGGTTTAGATTAGGTAGTCCGTGTTAATTGTTCAAATTGTTAATTTTTTGTACACCTTTGAAAGATGCAAATTGGTTGAAGTCTAATCGAGCTCCTCGGCCTTTGTTAACCTCGACTCGTAGTTCCACCAATGTTTTTCTTTATTTGCCTTTACGTAAACATTTTTGAAACTCGAAGTCAAAATTTAAAAACCAACAAACATAAATCTTCGTCAAATTTTAGTTTCAATGAAATAAAATTAGAATTTAAATGAGTTTTTAAGAATGTATCAAAGAAAATGAAAGGAAAAAGTGTAGTTTTTTTCTTTTTTTTGGAAAGAGCATTTTTCTAAAGAAGAAAAAACAACGAAGCTTTTAGCCATTGATGGCTGAAAGAACCAAATGAAGCACAACTACAGTGATGAGCTGCACGCTTAGTGTAGCATGCAAAAATCCAAAGTGGGATAGAAAAATAAGATTTTTTTTTTTTTTTTTTTTTTTTTTGGGGATTAGCTTCATGTAACTTGAAATTGACAGCTCGTTTTTTTCTTTTCAAGTTCAATATAGGGATGATTTCGGTAAATCGGCTTTATGCCAAATTGACAATATCGTCAAATTTTCAACAATTAGATTTGAACCAATATTCAACAAAAGATAAAATTGATGGATCGATTTTCATTTGGTTTGGTTCAATTTTTTTGTTTGATTTCAATTAGAATTTAATTCATTTTTTAATGTTTTTTTTTATCTCATATTTAATTTGATTTTCAATTTAACTTCAAATATTTTATTTTTGAACAAAAAAAAAAAAAAAATCTTTCATATATAACTTAATATTTATAATGGTTTTTTTGTTTCATATTTGACATCTAAATTTGTTTTTATTTCAAATCTCAATACTAATATATTTTTCTTTTTTTATAATATTTAAATATTCGGTTCTCTTCAATTTATGTTGGTTTTTCTATAAAAAAAATCAAACTCAACCAATATATTTTGGTTAAATATCAAACCGAATGATCCAATATTATTATAAAAACAAAACCGATTCATTGGATCGTTTTTGTTCTCAGTTTCGTCTATTTTTTTGTTTTTTTCTTTTCCCCTAGTTTTATAATATAAGAGTGTAAACATTCAACCTCTAATGACCTCTAAATTGAAAGACAGGCGCTTATATCAATTGATCCCATTCAAGCTGGCCCAAAATTAATAAGTCTAAGTTTTAGTATGTAAATACAAATTACACTAAGTTCAAATTTGAGAATTTAATTCATTTACACAATATAAATACTAACACTATGAAGATCTAGACTTTCCAACTTTAAACTTTATAAGAATCAAACCTTTTTAAAATGAATCAGGACATCCTTGAAACTCTCACTTACTAACCTCCTCTTCTTTTTTCCTTTTTTTTAATTATTATTATTATTATTATTATATATTTTTTGGTATGGATATTTGATATGGCCAACAACCCAATAGAATTGAATTCTAACAACTAAAAAATAATGGGGATTTTTGGGTGGTGGAGGTCAATTTTTATCTAGCCAATATTGTGGGCATGCTAGTTTGCCACTCATTTTTGCTTATTAGTGCTAGGGAGAGAATTAAAGCAATATATATATATATATATATATATATATATATATATATAAAAGATTTATTTTCTTTCCCAGGGTGAGTAGCAACATGAAAGAGTCTTATTCTTTTTTCTTTTTATTTAAAATATTTCATTACAAATAAGGAGAATTTACACCTAAAACCCACGAGGTAAACAATAATACTAATACTAATAATAATGTTAAAATATTTTAATATAAAAAGATAAATTATGAATATATTTCTAAAATTTATAAAGAAATGGAGTATTAAAAAAAACAAAAAAAAAACTACCATAATTAAACACTATTTTTTCTTTCCTTCTAAAAATAAGACATTTCAAAGTTTAGATCAAACTATTATTTTAAACCTAATAATAACACTTAATTTTTTTTTTTCTCAGATAGTATAAAAAACCAGTATTAAAATAAGAAATTATGTGGCCTCTTTCTTTATTATTATTTTTTAATTTAGTAATGGTTGTGACATATTAGATTATGAGAAAAAGTTACCAATTTGTAGGTAAGTATTTTATAAATATTTATTTACTAAGTGTGAAGTTGAAAGTGAACCAAGTTTGTTTATTATTATTTTAAAAAAAATTAAATTGTGATTTTTTCTTTACACGTACCTCATTTTGAACCTCACATGTGTAATTAAGTATTTAGAAAATACTTACCTATAAATTAGTAAGTTTTTCTCTTGGATTATGGTTAGAAGTAGGGGTGAAAGAAAAAATAAAAAATCGAAACCGAACTGAACCAAATCGATCAAATGGATTAATTCGAATTTTTTAAACAATATTAAGTCATTCTGTTTGATATTTTAGAAAATTAAAATATATTAATTAAGTTACGATTTTTTATGGAAGAACCAACATAAAATAGTAATATAAATATTAAAGAAAAATAAAAATATATATTGATATTTAGATTTGATAGAATAATAAATTTAGACAAAATATTATAAATATTATGTTATTTATGAAAACCAAAGTAAAATCACCCCAACCAAGAAGCACATTTATTCTCATTAGATCAACTTTCACATTTGATCTGATGTTTGTTTTTTCTTTTTTCTTTTTTTGAATACATATTGGGGGAGGGGGATGATGTTTGTGTTTTAATTTAAAAAAGTCAATAATAATTAAATTTTATTTTCGTTCATCAACTTTCACGTTTTATTCTCATTTCATCTCCACATTTATAAATACTATTTTTAACCGACAAATTTTCTGTAAAAGTTTATTTCAATCTTTTATCATTAAAACGATACATTGAATTTAACCAAAAATAAAACTTAACCTATTAGTTTCAACCTCACTCGAGATTGTAATTAAGTAGGTATCTTTGGGTGGTTGAAATTTAACAACTATTTATTTTTTTATAAAATAGAAATAGTCGCTCTTTTTTTCTTCTTGTAAAAAAAAATAATGACCGTCAGTAAAATCTTGCCAACTGTAACAAAGTATTTTCCTTTTCGAAATTGATAAACTAGAAAATTAGAATACAATAAGATTAGTGTAAAATAAATTATAAACAACAATAGGCAGTGGCATAAAAAAAACTATTATTAATAAGCAAAGTAAATATAGTTCGAATTATTATAAAAAAAAAATCAATTGTCATTTTGATATATTAATAATCATCAGATATATCATAGAAAGATAAATTGTTATAGCATTTTTTCTTTATAATTTATTTATAGCACAATTTGCTTGCATTAAAAAAAAAAAGAAAACAATTATTCTATCATTTTGCCTTTCAAAATGATTGAATCTATCAATTGATAGAAAACTATTAGTGAACTAATTGAAAATTATTAATTGAAAAACTATCAATTGAAAATTGATTGAAGTAGGAATATTTGGTTATTTTAGAGGAATCATCTCAACATTCTGTTGCAAGAGTAATTATTTTTTAAGAAATAATTTATTTTTGCTATACCTCTAAAGTTTCCCGATAGAAGTCTTATATATTAATAATCACAAGCATGTGGTTATAATATTTCAATTTTCTATTGAAATTAAAAAGATAAAAAAAAAAAAAAAAAAAAAAACTCTACCAACAAAAATAAAATTCCAAGGACATCTTAAAAAATTTAGTAATCATGAGATTAAAGTTCGAAATTGTATTATCTATAAGATCAACTGAAAATTAAAAAGAGAGATAGAAAATTAAAAAGATTAAAAAATTAAAAAGAAAATGATGGAAATACACGTATGCAAAGGGTCCGCGTGCAAGCCATGTGTGGCGGCTGAAAAGGAACAGTTTAGCCCACAAATCCAAGTGTCGCACATGGGAAGGCTACGTGGGGCCGACATGTCGGAAAACCGAAACGAAACCGTACTAAGAAGGCAAGAAAGCCCACAATTCCGCCGCCGTGTGGGGCTGTCGCCGGTGGATGTCGGAGGGCCCTGCGGTGGCGCTGGATCATGAGAAAGAAAGTGTGCTTATTGTATTTGTGCTTTTTATAATTATAGTGCTTAGTGTGAGAGTATGTTTCTTTCTCTCTCAATGTTATAATTTGCTATTTTAAAAGGTTTTTAAAGGATGATTTATTTTCAAATGGGAGATTTTGGGATTGGACTTTGGATTGTTGTCAAAAGGGGGGTTTTGGATGAGACTATCTAACCAAAAAGATTTGATTGTGTAAGAAAGTGGTTGACTTTCAAAAATAAATAGAACCTTTTAAAATCCATTGGAATTAAATAGTTTTCTATTATTCTAGAAAAATATATAGAGACCACACGTATAACTGTATTTCGACTATTTTTATGAGATTATTGTTTATTTTTATAATATTTAGTCAATTTTATCTTTTCTTAAATAATTGATTATCATAAATTGAAATCCCATAAAATTAGATCAAATTTTGGAAAAGAGTCTTGATGAGAATTTGGGGAAGTAACTTAAAGTATGGATTAGTATAGATTCAAACACATATTTGGATGTTGACGTTGTATCAATAAACTTGATGTATTGCTATTTATTATGTGACATAATGCCAACTGATCTAATCTGGATAAAGAGATTAATAGATCAATCGACATAAATGTATGTTTATGATAAAAAAAAGTTATAAATTTAAATTTCCACACCTTCAATTATTGTTGAACTAAAAATAATAATAATAAAAAGAGACTTGTCAAGTTTAGGAAATTAAGCCTTCAAAAAAGAAAAAAACAAATGTAAGTAGGGATGTGTCACACATCTTTTATTAGAGGTATACTTGGACATATGAACTAGAGAATGTGTTTACTTAGGTTAAGCAAATGTGTCCCTTATATATTTTAGTAAGGGTAGCATTTTCCTACTTATTAGTCATTTTACTTTAAGTCAGAGTAGTTTACTATCATTCTTGTATTAACTTCTATAAATACAAGGAATATGATTTGATTAGTTAAAACATCAATATTCATATATTTAAATAGATGTAAAACGTATAAAAAGAGTAGTTAATTCAGCGGCATTAACACTCATTGACCATGAGGTCATAAGTTCAAATCTCCCACTCTAATTGCTGTAATCTCAAAAATAAAATAAAATATGTAAACCAGCATTTTATGGTTCAATTATAAAGTTTTAATGTCGTCTCTCTTTTTATTGCATTGCAAATAAGGTTTTTCTACTGTCATCCTCTCTTCTACTGTCCGAACACAACATTGTTTTATAGATTGGTGGGGTTGGCATGTCATGCACCATGAGGAGAGGTAGGATGGTACTCATAATGTGGTGTTGCCTATGCTACCCACACACCCATACATAAATTCACCATCTTCCTCATACACTAAACATCATTCTTCCCATCAAAACTCTTCCAAACTCTTTTACTTTCATCATTTTTCCCTCTCTCTTAAACCATTTTATCACCCATTTTCTGCATTCTATGTCTCTTTTTACCTATCTGTTCCAATCATTCCATCCCTCCTCCCTAACTAAACAACCTCCATCATCATCATTGCCTTAATCTTCTGACACTTGCACTCTTCATTAGCAAAAACTAACCCTAATCTATAATTCTTATCAACTTTAACCTTTTGTGTTTGGGTTTTCTTCTTATTAGGAAAACAACAAACAAGAATTAAAGAGTTAGAACCAATTATGCGGTTCAATAGTATTGTGGTAGCTATGTTTGCGAGTAGAGATAAACTCTTTTATTTATAATATAAAAACATAACAAATTTGACAAAGGAGATGAAGATTTTAAAAGAGTGAACATAATGGATTTTTCACCAAATTCTAATACAACTTATAGTCTAAAATACATTTAAAAAAAATCTCAATACGAAATAATAAACTTAATTAAAAAATTTAAGTAGGTTTGAGGGGCGTTATTTCAAGTTCCCATAGGTACTCCTAGACTCGGCCCCTAGACCCCGCTTGCTGAGCAGACATCAAGAACATTTACTGAATAATTGTAGCACAACATAGTTCAAGACGTTTCAACATTTTTAACTGCAGATTGTATCGACGACGATGTTGTGTTGACCTTGCACCATTAAACTGTAACTGTATACACTCTTCAAAATGCTGCTCTGTTTTTGCTCTGTTTTGTTCACATAACACCTAGCTAAACTCTAAAATTGGATGGATTAATCTTAATAATTGCTAACCTGTACGAGAAATTGAGAGCGTCTAGTTTCATAGCTTATGATTATGTCCAAATCTTGGGAAGCTGTCGTGCTGTTTCGTAATAATCTAAACTGTCTGAAACTTGACCTTCTGTCTGAAACTGTATTCAATTCCCAGTTTCCTTGTTCTCCAAATTGTTGGCCATTTCCAAGAAATTCTTCATCATCTTGTCTTGATCCGTATCATTAATCCATTATGCGGAAAACCCATCAAAAGATCAAAAGTAATCTTCTTTCTTTGTAGTGTTTCAGAATTTGGTTGGCGATCAGAAAGAACAGAGTAACCAAAAAATTAGTTATAAAGTTTGTTCTTTTAGGCGTTGAAATCAGAGTAACTTTTAATTAAGATAATTAATGAACTCCAAATGGCAAATTTTGAGAAAGAGAGGGAAAAAGGGTGTTAAGTTGAATAATGATTTAGAATTCATGCTCTGTGTTTGAAGGATTTCAAAAGTTGAATTTGTGGCATTATTAACAACAACAATTCATTATGCTTTCAATTATGACTCTTTGTTGCCTCAACAGCATGCTTTTCTTTCTCTCTCTATTCATTTTTTTTTTTTATTTCTCTCTCTAATTCATCCACTTATAAATCTCATTCATTTTCATCTCTCTCACTTCAATCCTCTGTTTTTCTGCAAATCTTCTTCTTCTTCAATGGCGGAATCTGGTTTCGAAGGCTTCGAAAAGCGCCTAGAGCTTCATTTCACTGGAAATGATCCAATTATCCACATGGGACTTCGGCTAATCGACATCGATTCCCTTGAACAAATCCTCCGAACCGTCCATTGCTCTATCGTCTCGTCGGTTGGGAACCACTTCTTCGACGCCTACGTCTTGTCGGAATCAAGTCTCTTCATTTATCCAACGAAAATCATCATCAAAACCTGTGGAACAACTCAGCTTCTCAAATCAATTTTCCCTTTCCTTCATCAAGCTCGCAATCTCGGCCTCACACTCTGTTCTTGCCGTTACACCAGAGGCAATTTCATTTTCCCCAAATCTCAACCATTTCCACATTCAAGCTTCAAAGAAGAACTTCTTTACTTAGAAGAATCAATCCCCAAAAACCTCCATTACCGGAAAGCCTCTGTTATTCCGTCAAATCTTCCCTCACACTCATGGCATATCTTCACCGCCACCGACGCCGACGACTCTGTTTTTCTCCACCCCAATCCGGATTTTCTCTTCACTGTTGAAATTTGTATGACGGAGCTCGACCGAAATCTTGCCCGGAAATTCTTCTGCCGATCCGGCGACGGGAAGGCCGGCAATTCGGCCGGAAAAGAAATGACCCATTTGACCGGAATTGGGGATATTAATCCGAGCGGTTTAGTTTGTGAATTTGCGTTTGTTCCTTGTGGGTATTCGATGAATGGGATTGATGGGGATCGGTATTCGACGATTCATGTCACGCCGGAAGATGGGTTTAGTTACGCGAGTTTTGAGTGTGTCGGGTCGGTTTATGATGACCCGGATGATTTAGTTCGAATGTTGAAGAAGGTTGTGCAGATTTTTCGGCCGGCGGCGATGTCCGTCGCTACCACCGGCGCCGGCCATGAGGTCTGGACCCGCGTTGCCGGCGCTCTAGACCCTCTTGGATTGAAGTGCCGGAGTTGCGCCGTTGACGAGTTTCCGGCGGTTGGGAGTGTAGTGTTTCAGACCTTCGCGGCTCGCCGGAAGTAGACCGGCGGCGGCGGTGGTGGCGGAGGTAGATATAATAGATGAAAAGTTTAGAGGGAGTGAAAATATACGTGGCAGTGATGTGGCATATGAGATGTGCTGACGCGGATAATTGGGTTTGACTTTCGTGGATCAATGATGACGTGGAATATCGATGAAGTACGAATGTGGGGCCCAGTGGGATCTGAATGTGTGATGGACGGTTGGATCTTGCTTAAATTTTTCCAGCTGTATGGGAGAGAGTGGTCCATTTTTAGCTTACGTGGAATCTTTTCCTCATTCATTTTTTTTGTTTTTCATTTTGTAATGTTTTTTTTCTTTCACTCCCTTGTTTGTCTATTACTATTTATTACCTTCTTTTAGATTATTGACAAAAAGAATTATATTTTTAAATACTTTCATTTCAATACAATAATATTTTCTTTTAGTTGGAGTTATTTTTAATTCATAAATAACTTTGAGCTTCTTTTGGTTGAATACTTTTATTTCTTAAAAAAATATAATTTATATGCCTATCAAATAGACATTAAGGGTGAGTTTGGAGCCAAAGTTGGATCATTATAGAAATTACGAAAATACCAGTTTAAAGTACACATTATTATAACATGTGATCATTATAAATTTTTATTACTACAAGTACTACTATAACAAAGTTGAAAAGTTAATATAATTGAGATGAAATGTTAACTAATTCACCAATTATTATTAGTGGTGGCTCAAACACAAGTTGAGTTATTATAATTCAATTTAACCCACCTTTAAATGGTAGCTCAAAAACGTCTAATAATTCACATATTTTAAGTACATTTGTGCATGAAAAATACATTACCATCATTGAGAAGCAACCCAAAAAATTAAGCAATTATAAAAAAGGTTGGTAGCCTGTTAGTTACATTGTTTTGTGGTAATTCAATTCAATACCTCAATTCAATCTTAAAAATCAATATTTTGCTCTCATTTATTTAAGAGTAGTAATACATTCTTTATGAGATTTGTGATTTCCTCTCCAAATTTGTACTAAAAAAAACAACCACAAAAATTTTTATCCATATTTTATTTATTAAAAAAAAACGAGGGTAAATGGGAGCATTGGGCCTTATGCACCATAGAGACCGACAAAATAAAATGGAAAGTCTACTTATTATTTTCTTTATTAAAGAAACAAATGTTTGATAACAGTTATGTTTTTGTTTTTTGAAAATGTTTATGAAATTTTAAGTAAATTTCAATATATATATATATATATATATATATGAACATAATTTTTTCTCTCTCTCTATGACCTAATCTCTACAAAAAAAATAAAAAATAAAAAAATGAAGATAGATAGCTTCTGCGAGGAAATATGAAAAGATGTTTTTTCCCCATGTCCATTAATGCCAACCTTCCACCTCTTGAATATCGACCTGTGAAAACATTCTGCTTTGTCAGTTTCCTTATCCTAACCTATTAATATAGATAACTTACCATAATTAGAGAAAGTGTATTGATTTCATTAATTGCAGATCTCAAGTCTACATGAACTCAAAAAAAAAATCTCAAGTATACATCAATATGCATCAACAATACAGTATGACATAGTTGATACAAAGAGTGAATAGTTCAAAATTTGAAGGCAAAGTGCCATACAATATTTCCTCACAAAACTCATCATCATCATCATACAATTGGTAGAAATTTACAGAAACAAAATCGGCAGTAGAGTTAGAAATAAATCGACAACTTTCTTTCGATGGCATCCTGTAGTTTGTTACACTGATCCAACAACTTATTCAGTCTTGATGCTTCTGAATATACAGCGCCACTGGAAACTGCTTCTTTACCTGTACAGTTTAGTTCCAGACCCGAATTAGGCACACTCTCGGAACTAACAAAACCGATCTGTCGTGTGCTATAGCTATCATTGTCTGCAAAATCGATCGTTGCAGCAAAAATTTCATGAGGCCTATTATTTGAGGTTGTGACTGCAAGAGGCTGATGAGCTTGGGAACTGCAAGCAACTTCAATAACTTCGTCTAAAAGTAGTTGGTTTGGTTGATACAATGGAGGTTCCCTATTTTCAAGCCTAATGCTACTCGTTACAGAGGCACCATGGCAGCAATCCACAATATGAATGTAAGAGGACCTGTCCAAAAAATACCTCAACTTCCAGTTGAAAATTCGTCTAAATATCGTCGCCCAACGCGGAACGATAAAATAGTTGAACTCATGGAGCTCAAGTTTAGCACATTTTTGGAGCATTATATGAGCCTCTTCCATTGCAAGTCTTTGTCCCATTATTTCACTAGTTTGAGTCAGATAACAACTCAAGCAACTTTCTAGGTTGTCTCTTTCTGTAGGTATCTCTTTTGCCAAATTTGAGCCTTTGGTCAACCAAGACAAATCAGGAAAAGTTGGAAGCTTAAGATTCATCAAAGCCTGTTTGAGTGGTTCGACATTTTCGACTGAGCTCCACCCTACAGGAGGCAAAGCATGAGTTGTAATTGTGTGTTCGTCACAAGACTCCAACAAAGCGATCTCAGGACAAGGCCAGTTTGAAGGATTTGCCTTGACAGCAGCTGTAATATCCACAAGTGACTGATCCAAGGCAAGATTAAATGCTGCAATACAGTGATTTGGAGAAACGTCTCTGTCTTTCATAGAATCGAGCACATTCATAGACAAATTTAAGTGGGCAATAATCAGATCAAGCACCTTGACACGGTGAAGAACAGGTTGTGATGGTGACTCATTGGCTAGCCACTTCAATCCTTCCATGAGTTTCTCATTACTGAAAAACCCCAAAATTTTCAATTGAGAGTTATCTAAGAGGGAAACGACTTGAAAACTGCATATCCTTGATTTGTCAATATCATACAGGCCCAGTCTGTTCGCCAGCATGGAAAAGACGGAGTCCTCACCACATAAATCACTTAAAATCAGAAGGGGCAAACAGGAATTAGAAGGTATTGACATCAGCAGCTTGTGAAGTTTGACTCTTTGAAGGTCCAGAGAAATGGTTTCAGTGGCAACAAATAAGATTGCACTTGCTCCATGCACAGTCTCTGGAAGATTACCAAAATCTGCATCCTTGACTATGGACATGAAACAGCTTAAATCCATACCGGTTTCGTCAGAAAGCCAACTCTTCCAAATGGAAGTAAAAGAAGTTGAGAAAACTAGACCATTAGCCTTAGAAGGTATGAGCTTCGAAAGCAACCAGGAACCTGCTGCAAAACGAGAATCCTTAGTCCTTCGATTAAGATCACCGATGCTGTCCATCTGCGAGCAGACAACAAGTTTCCAGCAAATGCACTTCTCATCCACATTCCTTCTACTCATAGTGCTAGCTATTACTTCTGAAACATTAACTACAGACCATGAAAGTTTCTGGTTTTTCCATCTTTCTCTCATAGCATCATCGATGTCAAAAACACCAACGCTTTTGATTTTCTACACAAAAGAAAGAAACAATGTCTGATAAAATTGCATCATAAAAGTAAGACATTACTGCTTAAAAAGTAAACAGCGAACCATCATTAAGTTTAATATTACACAAGTGATTCAACAGTTCAACATTTAATGTAGGAAAGAAATGAAGAATAAGAGTACAGTAGTTTTTTTTCCTCTTAAAACGTTGGTATAAATGAAATAGTTTTTTTTTTTTTTTTGAAAACCGGGGAATTGGAGCTTCGCTCCCCTATACCCAGGGCACCACTAGGGTATAAATGAAATAGTTACGTGGGCAGAAAACCAAACTGAACCAAATTGGTCGCTTCAGTCTTCGTCTTTTTGTGTACTCTTTAGTTTTCTTAGTTTAAGTTAGGGTAAAATATAAGTTTAGTTCCTATGATTTGAAGAAAGTTAGAATTTAGTCCCCATAGTTTAAAAAACTAGAGTTTAATTCCTAAGGTTGGAAGAAAGTTAGATTTTATTCTTTTTTATTTTAAAAATTAGAATTTAGTCCCAATGGTTTTGTAAAACCTAAAATATAGTTTTCGCAATCGTTGGCATATTAAATACATGAAAGCTCACTATTTATGCATAAATGATATGATTTTTTTGTTATATCAATCACTTAACTCATAATTTCATCATTGACACATGAATATCTAGCTTTCAAATATTAAATTCGCTAACGATGAAAAACGACAAGGACTATTTTGTAGGTTTTATCAAACCATAGAGATTAAATTCTAGTTTTTAAAACCAAAGACTAAATTCTATATTTCTTAATCATAGGGATTAAACTCTAGTTTTTGAAATTATGAGGACTAAACTTAACTTTTTTCAAACCCTAGGGACTAGACTTATATTTTATCCTTTTAAGTTAATATTTGGCTCAGTTCCATTTGACTTTCAAAAAAATAATTAAATAATAATGATTTCATATATTAGTGAACCTTACATAGTCATTCAATTGTACTGGCGGCCCCACTGACAATGTTTCAAATGCAGCTTTAGCGGCTAATAACCGTAGTTCACGTAATTTCTTTCTCTTTATAGCACGGCGCCTCCATAACCTGAAATCAGAAATCCAAAATATAAGTTGGTATACTAGGAAAATAGCTTTCAAACACAACAAAGCCAAAACTAAGAGCTGACGACCTTAGGATCAACTTGAGTCTTGCATTTGCGATTTCTTCACCCTGATTTTCCACAACAATATCTTGTTTATTTTCCTCAATATACAAAATTTCTTCATCTTCCATCACATTATTGACTAATCTCTGGGGTTCGATACTTCCCGTTACATTATCCTTAGATCCACAAACAGATATATTTTGAAATGATACGTCTGATACAGGTGGGAAAGACCCTCCCATCCCAGAAGAAATACTTTTCACTGGAGAGGTCATAAAAAGACCATCATAGCTTTTTTTGGGAGAAGAAAAAAGATCAGCATAGCTTTGATTGCCAACAAATGTAACTTCAGTCCTCAATGGTTCACATGGTCTGGGACTAGATTGTTGAAGGAGAGCATCACCCGCCGCATGGTTATATTCATGCAATTGGCCAAATTTCGGTGCTTCAGTCATTGGTTGCATTTGCTTGTGATCTACTGGAATTAACTGATCATCATTAAATTCAGTCATTTCTTCATCTATTGCAGGCATGGAACTTTGTTTTTCGGTTGATACAGTACGTGGAGAACTAATCTTTTCAATAGAAAAGGTCGGTGATTCCTTCTTACTCCTTGTCAATGGGATCAATTTAGTAGCATCAGTCATCAAGTATTCATTTTTACTCCTTGATAAGACATCGTTTACTATCATTTTTGACCTCTTCATGTGAACAAGCTTTGAGCACTTGGTAGCAAAGTCCACGTTGCTATTAAGAAATGGACCTTCCCGAACCATATAAGGCTCTTCAAATTCCTTGATCGAGAAACCATGATACTCCAAAAGGCCTTCAATATCTTCTTCCTGAAATCAATCATTGAACAAATGAAAAATATGATCAGATACAAGAAATACCTTTCATTCTTGCCAAACTGATTAGATCTTAGCTACATCAAGTGAAATGAACAATACCTCCATCCCAATCCACTTACGAAGATGGGCCATTGGTAGTCCTTGGTTATTTTGAACACCAGAGTGCAGTGATGCAAGAGCCTGCGTCCGCAACTGATAAAAAAAAAATCACGTTAATATAATAATCGAGAAAAAGTATTCTGTATGGCTGTACATTATGAATAAGAAAAAACAAATTATTGAAAAGCTCTGCTGAGTCAAAATTGCACGAGCTTGTGGCGTGATAAGAACTTCAATATTAAAATTTATGTCTAGAAATAAAAACCAACGCGTCCATTGCAAAAAGTAAAGATAAAAATATGTCAGGTGAGACTTTCTTTTGGACTTGAGCAAAACAATATGGAATCGAAACTATAAAAATCAACAGGGAAAAGTAAGCAAAGACTCTTGTCTGTAAAAATTTTGGTCTTCAAAAATAAAATTTCTTAATAAAATATCTAGACTAACTCTAAAGTTCAATAATGTTCTCCACGAGTAGAAACTTCACTAGCTCAAAAAGATATATGAACAAAAGAAGCATCATATTAGTACTAAATGATATTGACTCCACAATTTACCAAGAAACAAAAAATTGTTTACACAGTTACATCTATATCAAAGTAGCTCATATTGTGATAAATCAATTCAGATCCGAATTTATATCTCATTTTTTTTGGTTCTGGTTCGAACAAGAGCCGGAAGACAGAGGTGCAGTAGTTATTTGAAAGGCTATATAGAACTAAAATTTCTTATCTTTATATTCTATAGGCTGTTTCTTCGACACCCCAATTATTTTTTTAAGGTTCTTTCCCCAGTGAGGCCCCTCTTTAGTTCTTTAGGAAGGGC
Source organism: Sechiopsis laciniata (assembly GCA_037833695.1). Classification (NCBI taxonomy): domain Eukaryota; kingdom Viridiplantae; phylum Streptophyta; class Magnoliopsida; order Cucurbitales; family Cucurbitaceae; genus Sechiopsis; species Sechiopsis laciniata. The sequence continues at coordinate 16,732 of JBBMKA010008863.1, read as the reverse complement.
CAAGTGTAGGGAGACTTTGTCAATCCTACAAAATTAGCACATTATTCATATGCCAAATAAAACATATAGAGGCAGGAATTTTTTTGATAATGTTACCACATTGCACTCTAGAGACAGTTTTAGAATTACAAAAACATTTAAAATTAAAAAATAGCATTCAAATGCATCGTTCATGCATATTTTTAGACCAAAGATTCCAGAACTCTTATATCCTGTATTTCTCAAAAATTATAGAGCAGGAAGAATTATATACCTTTGCAAAGTGCGCATGCATTAAGCATGCTTGTAAATAACTTGCTTCCCTCACAAGACGAAAAAAGGCAATAAAATTACTTGTCCTACAAGCTCTGGAGAGAAAATATATCAAATTATCAGAATGAATTAAGAGTAATAATGGAAGAATTTATATTATAGGAAACAGACTAGAAACATGAAAACTCTATAGAAAACTACCTAGCAACATCACGGGCAAATTTGACTTCTGGAGTCTGTCGCATCTCAGGAGACATCTTTGCAAGATCAAGTGAGAGCTCTGCAGGTTCAACCTGACGAGAATTGGCTTACTTCCACATCCTGAAACATAACAAAACCTATATGGTAGAATTTTCTTTTCCAATCACGTGACTTACTTTATATCCAGGATGCTTGTCCAGCTTGAGAAGTGCATAATAACCTCGAAATTCTTTTTCAGACAGCACGACAATGCCTCTCTTTCTGTGATCATCATACATTTGAAACAATTCCACTGATGCTTTGTTCATCTGTTCAATGTTAAGGTGAGCATCAAATCCCTCAGCAAAACCTTCGCCTTTTGAGAATTCGCATAACTCATGCATCGCAATTATATGAAGACGAATCTGAGATGACACAAATTAACATAACTTTAAGACATAAGAATAACTAAACAGTTCACTTCAAAGTATGTGATGTAAATTAATATCCGACCACGCTCAATGTATAGATGAAAAGCTAGAAAAATCATTAAAAAAAAAATTTCTAGAATATGTATTGTAACAGTTGTCACAGAATTGGCAAAATGTTGTCATTTAACATAATCATATAAAAATATTGAGAGAGTGACAGACAAAAGTTTCATAACTTCATTATGTTTACATATTACTAATGGTAAGCATTGTAACATCTTTGAGGAGCAACTTTTTCATGTGAAATAAAAATATTTCATTGATAAGTGAAAATGTAATAAATAACTTATCGAAACAAGCGATAAGATAGTAAAAGAAAGAAGAGAAGGGGAGCAGATGCCAACTAGAGAGCAAAAACTAAAGGAATAATCCCAAAAATACATGTCCATATACCCAGTGTTTTAAAAAGCTCGTGGTGCACTAAGGGCCAATGGCCCTTTGGGGAATGAGGGGCAAGGAGAACCAAACATCAACTAGATTGATTGTGAGTGTGAGTGCTTTCTTCATTCCTTTCATGAGAAAATAAAGTTTTTGTAGCAAGCACGGGTTTTTTTTAATAAGAAACAATTTCATTGATGTGGAGGTTTTAGGGTGAGATAAATAATAGAATCTTTAAAGGGATGGAAAGATCTCTAGTTGATGTTTGGTCCCTTACAAGATCCTATGTCTCTCTCCAAGCGTTGATGGCAAAGACCTTGTATTATTTTCTAGCTCTTATTTTGCTTGATTGGAGGCATTTCTTGTAGATTGCTTCCTTCTTTTGTGGGATTCTCTTTTTCTTTTTCTTTTTTTTCTGAATACCTTTGTATTGTTTCATTTTTTTCTCATTGAATGCTCGATTTTTATCCCACCAAAAAAAAAAACAAACAAAAAAATCCAAGTTTTTTTGTAATTACATTATCCCCAAAGAATTATTCCAAATAGGGGTTTTTCCCTAAATTTATATGGGGAGAGAGGCTATAGATTTTGTGTACTTTTCTTCACTAAATCAATAAGAAGACTCTATTTGGTGAAAACAAAAATGACTAAAAGTAAACAAAACAAAAAAGGATAATACTCAGGAACATACCATTTGTTCCAGCATGGCAATAGCATTTTCATTAAAAAGATGTTGCATTCTCAAATCCATACGAATTGCTCGCATCCTATCCCATAAAAAGTTATATATGCCTAAAAACTTTTCATCATAAGGCTGACTTAACAAATCGAGCAAATAATCAGTTGTTTTCAGCAAAACTGGCATCGGCCTTATAAGATTAGCTTCCCGCTCAGCTGTTCTACTATACTGCAAAGGAATGGAAATTTTTTGTTATAGTCTTTACGAATCAAGATTAACTTCTGCCCAACTAGAGTGAAGTATTTCAATTGTGAAGGAAACCGAGAATACTACCTTCTTAACTGCAAGCAATTTGTTAGTCTGATTTCTATCCCCATCCAACCGCTCATAATAGTCAAGATCTCCTTTCCTTTCTCGCTCAGCCCTCTCTGACTCTACATAAGGAAGAATTGCCTATTAATATTCACATCAATGATAAGAACAATTATAATAGCAATCATTAAGTCTTGAACTCTATTAGAAATTACTTCCTTTTTTCCTTTTCACCGTGCTAAAATTACTTCTCTCAATATACAAATTCGAAGTTTTTTTTTTTATCAAGATTAACTTCTCTCATTTTTTTTAGAAACAGAGACAATCTCGTCTCTTGGTTGATACAAGAGTTCATGTCAATTACCGCTAAGTTATGCTTATTTTGACATTTTTTATCACATTTTGCTCAAAAGTCATCCTCTAGTGGGTATATTAATCAAGGTACTTTACCAAATGGGCAAATAAAAACTACTTCATGCTTAATCATATGTTTCCTTTAATTTTATTTTTTTAGACAAGAAACGATATTATTGAAGAAATGAAAAGCTCAAAATGCAAAGATCCAAAAAGGAGAAAATAAAAAATAACTAGAAATAGAAACGAAGAGAACAACTAAACAAAAGTATAAGCATTTCAAAAATGTTATAATGTATTCCTATTTCTTATTTTTGCAATATGCAAGTGCAACAATATTTTTTCTATTACATTATACACCTTATATCACTACAATATTGTTTATATGCCTCTCGTCTCCATGCAAGCTTGCCTTTTACCATATTGAAAAAGGTGGCCAGCACGACAAAGTTCCAAGGAAATACATTCAAATTTACCAAATCATCACGTCAAGCAAAATACCTGGACACATATCTGGGCACATTCCAATTATTATGGTTGAAGATTCTAAGGCTTCATAATCAGGCAAAGAACTCCCATGAACCAAATTTCCTGACAACTCTGAAGACTGATTTGACATGTATTTGTTCTTTTCTGCTGTTGAGTGCTCATTTTTATTTGTATCATCCCTGACATCCACACTGCCCACATTGTTATGTGCAACTTCGGCTAATTCATTCTTAAAGCGAGCAAGTCTCTTTGCCTTAGCTAACCTTTCTCTGACGATAGAAAAAAATATTTAAACAGTAGTATAAAATAAACTGGAAGTGGAGAACACAAGTTATCCAATACTGGGACAAGGTCAGTTAAAATTTACCGTTCAGAATCATCATGAGTAGAATGAGAATTGTCACCAGAGACTTGATCTGATGACGGCAAAGGAGGTGACCTTGTTCTTTTGGGAACTGATGCACTGGTGGGCTTAGTTGCTACGGATTCAGAATAAACATTCTTCATGGAACCCACATCATCATGAGCATTTGATCTAGAAAATGATCTAGGAGGAGAGATAGAGGGCCTGGCAAGAAACTTAGCATGACATGAGTATATATTATATATCATTAATCGTTAGTAAATTAAAGTTTGGTTTTTCAACCTAAAAAAAACTTCCGTAAATTAAAAAGGCCAAAGTAAGAATGATGGAGATCTTTAGACCATGTATCCACTTCAACTAAAGATCTCGTGTATATCCTTTTGACTCAGCAAGAGTTCAAAATGTGCACAGACATTAAAATTCACCTTGTCAACTATGTACTTTATTCCTTTACAAAGATTAAGATTTTAATTAAAGAAAGCTGACAGGCAATTGATTATGATAATTTGGTTCTTTTCATTAAGCCTTAAAACAGTAATTGCATCATTACCCACATAAGCTCGACTAAAACTAATTTCATTGTATTTTATTAATTCCTTTTTTATATTCGAGAGTGTTTAGATCAGCTTATGAACACCTCGACTATTCTCATTGGAATTTGGACATATTGTCGGACCCTACAACATTTTGATGTCAATGAAACCCGTAGGAAATTATTTCCTAGATAGGTGGTCATCATGAATTGAATTCATCACTTCACTTCTTGGATCTCTAAGGCCCTCTTTGACCACTTAGGACAACCCATGATGGTTATATTTTTTATTTTTTAAATTCAACAACATTTAAGGGTTAAAATATTCGAACATGTAACTTCTTAGTTATCGAGTCATACATCATGTCTGTTGATAATCTAACTTTGTTTAAGGTAAAAATTAATATTAATAACCAATTGAGTAAATAACAATACTATTTGAAATTTATTTTAGAATAAACCAATAAACATACGTGATAAACATCATCAAAATCGATTTGATTTCTTGTTTAAACTAGCTCATTTGTGAAAAAACACTAAAAGAAACAACTTTTAGAAAACAATTGTCCAACGCATTTTTACAGATTTTTTGTTCTGAGAAACAGCAGACAGTTTTGAGAACATTTTGGAAACAAACCCTTAAATTATACCTTTTGAAATTAGTCTGAGCAGACCCAAGATCACTCATAAATGGTTTCTCTGGAGACTTGGTTCTTTTTGGTGCTTGAACATCACCAAATCCAGTTAGAATATTTGTATCATGATCATAAAACCGTTCTAAAAGGGATTGGTCTTGATAAGCTTGTGAAACAGACCTATAAACAAACGGTAGCTTCATTAAGGAAGACTATAGTCCAATATGTGAACATTATACTATTTAATGTCAGACATTGGCGCATTGCACAACCATACCTTTGCAAATTACTCTGTGCAGGCCCAAAATCAATCACAAATCGTTTCTCTGGAGACTTGGTTCGTTGAGGTGCTTGAACATTACCAAATCCAGTTAGAATATTTGTGTCATGATCATAAAATCGTTCGGAAGGAGATTGGCCTTGATAAGCTTGTGAGTTCACATGAACTCCACGCACCTTTGGCTGATCCACAAACGTAGGAGATGGTGAAACAGGCCTGCCAACAAAAAAAGTGTCATTAAGACAAAAGTCCATAAACGAATTTCTTCCAAAAAGAGGGGAGTTCAATGTAAAAGCCCAACTCATCGCTCGCCAAGATTGCTCGCTTTGGCCCACCGGCCTCACAGATTTGTTTCTCCCCCCAATGGAGGGAAAACGCGTCTTTCTAGGAGAAGGTGTCAACACCCTTTATCGGTTGAAAAAGGGAACGAAGCACTGCTTATAAAGGGTGTGGACACCTTCCCCTAGCAAGACGCGTTTTTCCTCCATTGGGAGAGAAACAAACCCATGAGGCTAGTGGGCCAGAGCAGACAATATCTTAGCTAGCGATGGATTGGGTTGTTACATTTAACTCCCTAAATTATAGAGAATTCTATGATGAAATTATCCAACCCAAAAGTGAGAATCCATTTCACCCTTTGTTTTATTTTGATAGAAAACATAACATCATTGAAGGAAAGGAATCAAAATTATAAATGTAAGAATGAATCAACCAAGAGGGCCAAGGGGTTACATTACAACAAGTTCCTAGACACTGGTGCAAATAAAAAAAAAATTGAATGAAACTAGATCATTATTGTATTGGAAACTCAAATAATGGATCATGAGATTGCAATACTATCTATCATTATAAACCATACTGAAGTGGCCTAGAGATCAAGAGAGCCTTACGTTTTTTTTTTTTTGATAGGAAACTGAGACTTTCATTGATGAATGAAAATGCAATCATCGATTACAAAAACATCTCCAATGATTAATAAGATTGACTAAGCTATAATCTTTAAAAGGAGAAATGGTGTGAACTCATGTCATGGCTAGATAAATAATTGATTCAATGAGATTTTCTTCCCTTTGAGGCCACTAATCATTGAAGATGGTATCGTTGCAATCTTTCCAAATTCTCCACTAGAAGATAATGAATCTCTTCCCTTCTACAAAAGGGTGACCTGAGAGACTGATAGATGAAATCTTTGATGCTGCCCGATTGGATAAATGGTAAATTAAAAACATTTAGCATGATGGTCTTAAGTAACTTAGGTGGTTAAATCCATGGTGGCCACCTACCTAGGACTTAATTTTCTACGAGTTTTTTTGACATCCAAATGTTGTAGGGTCAGGCAGTATGTCCCGAAACAATAGTCAAGGTGCATGTATGTAAGCTGGCTCAAACAGTCAAGAATATCAACTAAAAAAAAAAAATACCTATCATTATATCTAAGTTTACACCAAACAATCCATAAAAGCCCTAAAAGTTCCCTGAAAAATTCTTCCATTGCACTCACATCAAATACGGATATCAAAAGAAGGTGTGATTGATGGCCAATCAAAAAGTCCTCGTGCTAAAAAAAATCCCACCTCTCTCTGACTTTTTCGCACCTGAAACCCTAAAACCAAAACGCCCATCTCTTCTCCTCGTGTGAGCGCCACTCCTCTGGTGCTGGGAGAGGGAGAGGTAACCCGATTGTAAGTTTCTCCTCCGCCGCACACATCACCATCGTGAGCACCATCTTCCCCGCACACCTCTGAGTACTTCTTTCTCACGCTATCTTTTCCCCTACACATAACCTCTCACTCGAGCACTTCTTCTCATCTGCATCACCCTCTATTTCCCCGCCCTCAACGTGCAACACTTTCTCGCAGTGATGTGCCATCTTTGGTACAGTATATTCTTTCTCTTTCCATGTTTGATCTTCTTCATGAGTTGCTTACTTTTTTTTCCTTGTTGAAAACCAAGCAAGTTCCCATTGAAGAGGTTTGTCTTCTATGGAAAAATCAGTGTCCCTCCAATCCGCCCGAGCGCTCTCCCTACGCGTTCTTTACACCTCTTCTTGAGCGCTCCATCTGGATCTCCTCTGCGTGGCTCAAAGAACATATCGTTGCCCAAATCTGCTTTTCCTCCTCTTAGAACAAATCGTTGCCTAGATATGCTCGCCCAGTTCGTGGACTTCTGGCGAACTTTTCCCTCACCGATGCATCTTTCTCTTGGCTCATCGGTGCCATTTCTCCCAAAACCAAAACAATTGTGGCACCAATTTTTCTCACAACACTTGTTGGCTATCTTCCCCATCTTCTCCAAGTTCTGCTTCTTCAGCGCTAAATCTATGATTCTTTGATCCGCTGATATTCACCCAAGAAGGTTTCTTCCCAGGGAAGTAAGGGTGTAGTCAGTGTTTTAAAAGGTGAGGCTCATGTAGGAAAACATGCTCTAGGCACGCAAAAATAATTTTAACCAACCCTAAACACTAAAATTCTTGTGTAGAGTTTTTTTTCTTTATTGGTTAAAAAAATAACATTTACAAAACCTTGAAGTATTTTTTTAATATTCTCACTCCAACCATGTTATCTCTTCTTTAAGAACGCTCTTACAAATAGTGCTCTCACAAAACAAACAAACAAACAAAAAAAGAACCGCATTTTTTTTCATCTTGCACCTAGGTGCACCTTAAGCTTTTAAAAACACTGGTGACGCAACTCATCAAATTGTTTGTTCATCTTCGTCGGGTTGATACAGTTTCTAACAACAATAACTTTACTCCTCTCGGATGCTCCGATCTCCATCTTCGTTGTAATGAGCATCTTCTTCGAGAAGCTTGGGCAACGTAATTGTATTTTCTTATTGTGGTAGGGTAAAGAATCACACAACACTTTTCTGTTTGCCAAGATATCAACTATCTCCACTGACGAATCACACATCACCACTGGCATCATACTAAAGATTATTCTCAGCAATCCTCTTCTCCAACCTACAGGACCGACCAAAGCCCATCATACTCACTGTATTTTCAAATAGCGAGCTTGTTAATGACAAAAATAATCCTTTGAATATTGATCTTTGTTTGGCCATTGCATTCGGGCACCGCCTCCTTCCCCCATTTTCTAGGTTTTGATGGGCATTGTAACATTTTCATCCATCAATGAAAATGTTTTCATGTCTTAAAATAATAATTTATATATATATATAAAATCATTTTAAGTAATAATAATAATAATAAATTAAAAAAATTAAAAAAGAAACTGTGTGCTTATAAGCAAGTATGTTAAAGATAGAATCCAGCAATACCAAAGACCAACCGAAAGCTTCCTTTATAGGCATACAATTCAGTATGGTTTTTTAAAAACACTGGCTTCAGCCAATGATTTGTGTTGTAAAATATATTAGTCAATTTCAGAAATACCTTCGAATCACATGATGACCAGCCATTTTCGGTAATTTTTCATCTCCTGACATGTAAGTAGGTGACCTGGTTCTTTTTGTATGCATGCGGCCAACCTCATCTACAACATGATCGGAATTTTGGATTGTCACACCAGATGCAATTCTGCGATGATTTTGGGCAGCAATATCTTTGGAGAAAAAGCTTCCTTCGACTGACCTTGAAGGAGACAAAATAAGCCCGGAGAAAAATTAATAAAGTGATGTGAATTGTGATAATCATTTGGCAAACAGATAAGGCCCAAGTCTTATTCACATTTTATAACAATAAACTGAATTAGTAACTGAACTGGAGAGGGGAGGCCTGAAAGGGCTGGGGAAGAGGAAGTCTAGTAATAAAATAAAATAAACAACAGAAAAGAAGTCTTCCAATCAAGATGATCATAAAAATCCCAAAAAAAAGAAAAAGAAAAAGGAACATTTCATTGATAAATGAAAATGGAAAGAACTCATCGAAGGTAAAGGTGAATAGAGAAAAAGACTCCAAATGGGGACAAAAGAAGAAAAAGAACAATAAGCAAAAAAAAACTAAAACGAAAACAATCCACCCAAACAAGGTACATCAATGCTTCACTGTAGCCCCCACCAAAAGATCCTTGGACGTTTTTTAACTTTCTTATTTTTTAAATAGGAAACAAAAAAAAATGGATATTAGCAAGATCTCAAAGACAAAATGATCCAAACAATAAGAGGTGTGATTAGGAGTTTGTAGGTGAGTAGATGGTTGAGCTTCTTTTGATTGATCAACTGGTTGTGAGGAGAGATCGGAGGTAAAGGTGGCAGAGTTTCAAGAGGTAACACAAGGTTGAAAGGTAGGCCTCCATATCATAAGCAAAAGGTTGGTTGTAGGTGGAAAAGAAAGGAGCAAATTTTAGGGTTGAGTCTTAAAAACGCTCATTGTTGTCATTATAAAAAATCCAGATAACAACAGAACTTTAGGGATGGCAGTTCCACCAGATACATTATGCATTTAAAAGATGACAAATAAATTAGTAGAGAAAAAAAATTGAAACTCCATGAAATTTCTCAAATGAGATATTAATTAACCTTTTGCTTCTTGAGTCTTGACTATAGTATTCAAGATGATATTGTTCACGTGCTAATTTCAAAGAACATCTAGTTGTTGTCATCATATTCATACCATCTAATAACTTTAAATTTAAATTAATATATATATGCACATATAGAATAAGAGCAGACCAATTCATGTAACATCAATGAGGCTTCTTACCGTCTATAGTCTTCCGGCGAATAGGAATGACTTGTCGTTGCAACTGATCTAGGGTTTTGAAAAGCCAAGCTTGGCGACCTCATCCTAACTGTAGCCCCAGGTCCACTAATAATAAAAAAAAACATGTCCATTATTCACCATTTTTTTATAAGACAAAAATAACCTAGAGTAACGAATGGCCAAGTTTTCTAGGATATACATTTATAAACAAGTGCAAGTGCCAAATGATTAAAATAAATGTCGGTGAATTTTCATTTTTTTTTTTTATATATGAATAGGTTCACTTTGATAGTGGTTGCTAAGTCTTTCACAAAAGACCTCCAATGACACACTTATGGATAAAGGTGCATATACGTTTGCCTAGACCTAGAAGATCAGTCCACGAGCAATGATATTTTCTTCTTGCTACCATAAAAGAATGACGTTTTTTTTTTACAGAATAAGTAACTTTCATTGATGAAATACAAAATTTACATACAGAGTATTTTTAAAGGAAACCCCGCGCAGCCAAACTTATAAAGAAACCCTTCATATTCATCCACTATAGGAAATAGGAATACCTCAATTAAGATTTACAACAGATGGATGACAATTTAAAAAATATAAAATAAAATAAAAGTCTAAACATAGAGCTCCATAAAACACGATGTATTTTGGCCAACTCAAAAAACTTAATCCCTTTCTTCCTCTTCATTATTGAAGATGAGATGGTTCCTTTATGATGTTCCTTTAGCCTCTCCCACGACGACCCAAGGGGTGACCTCATTGGTAGAGGCTTGAAGTCTCCAAGGTAGGTTCAAATATCTAAAGTTCGAAGCTAACGAATGAGCTTAATTGTAAAATCTCTTATTATCTTCCTGTTCGGATATGTAGTTGGGCAAGCGTTCAAAAAAAAAACTTCTCTAAGGGCAGGATTTATCTCTATCCCTCAATTCACTTTATTTGAGAACTATATTTCTAATGAAAACAAGAGATGGTTCCTTTCAAGCCCTAATTGTAATTGTTAACCGAACTTTTATTTTCTCTTTAAACTTTTGCCCACATGACAGCTGCTGTAAACAACTCTTTTTCAATCAATCAAAAACCGAGACATAAGAAACTCCTTCAGCAAACGAATGATTGAGCAATAACATGCTGGAAAAACATGAGAAATGCTATAAATCCATACCCATCGTTACCTATTGAATTGATGATGAAGACCTGATGAAGCACCAGTAGTTTGAAAAACCATAGGACGTGACAGAACTCCACTGCCCAATGCATCATGCTGGCTACAATTCAAATCAAACAAATAAGAACTGATTACTACAACACACAAAAGAGAAGCAGTCGAGTCTCAACAAAACAGCAGTATGGCATTGGAAGCAAAGAAGCTCAGTACCTTGGAGTTCGTATAGGCGGAGGAGAAACTGGAGGAGGTGGCGCTGAATTTCCGAAAGAATGTTGTGGTTTCGGCGGCGCGGTCGGTCCCGAAGCCTTGCCGAATCCCTGATACGACATTTTACTTCTTCGCTTCCTCCTTCGGGGATTCTAGGGCATCAATCCGGTTTCCGATTTGCCTTTTCCGGCGGCGACTGAGAAGTGCGGTGCCGATGCTGGTTTCAAGCTTGTAGATCAGCAGAATTCAGCTCGTTTCCGCAAACGGCTTGGATGACCCAAATTTTGGCCCGAAATGTCACTTATGCGGTTTATTTGTTTATTTATTGAAGTAAACTTGACACATTTTTTTTTAAATTCAATGAAGTGAGTAATTGTTTCGATTTTTTATTTTTATTTTTTTTAGAATAGTAATTGTTTCGATTTATAACTCTTGGTGATGAACACAACTGGTGGAGTTATTACTCTTGATGTTACGAGTGATACTATGTAAACTTTTTTTTTTTAAGTACAAATTAGGGTAGGGAGACTATAAACCTTATAAAAATAATACTCTTAAATAATACTCAATTTTCGATCATTTAATAGTTAGATTTTCTTTAGTTATAGGTCAAATAGAGATTCCACCTTATTTAATTGATTTAAAATTGATTTTATTCGATTTTTATGTCAAATTGATAATTTGGTTGATCCAATCAATTTGACAAAAATAAAAATTGAACCAATTCCTAATAATATTCAAAACCAATTCTCTGGAATTGAATCTATGACTATGGATGAGTTGAAACCATCAATTTATCAACCCTTTCAATAATACAACAATTATCATACTATCAAATAGGAGATAGTAGGTGAATTGAATGAATTTTTCTTTTCTCAAATTTAGTCCCGTTTAATATTATTCATTTAAGAGAGATATATTCATGAGACAAAATATAATAACAATCACTTCAACAACTGTGATTTTTTATTTGTTATCTTTTAAGTATTATTTGAATTTCTTTTTTATTAGTTAAGTAAAAGATGAAGTTTTTTTGTTTGCATATATTGTTACAAAAAAAACAAATATTTTATATAGTTTTAAAAATAGAAATAAAATTTGGGTACAAATATTCATGTTAATTTTATAGATTAATAATTATTTTCAAAAAATATAAAGTGGATATTCATTTAAAATATAAAATATTTTAAATTTCACATTATAATAGCTCTTAAAAAACAAGTTAAGATGGATACAAAAGATTTGGAATACCCAACTCAAACCAACTCCAATCATGTACCCTCTACCTATGTTATGTCCAAATTCATTTGTTTGTGAAAAAGTTTTCCGCTTAGGGGTGTTTGGGCCACGAACAATAAGGAGAAGAATGGAAATGAAAATGATTTCTCGTATTTGGGGCATGAATTATTCCCCTGTACTCACGTTTTTCAAAAATTATTTTTTCATTATCTTTCTAACAATTTTTTATACATCACATCACTATTTTTTCATTCATATCATTTTTATTATTTTATTTTTCTCATAATCATTATTTTCACCTCAAACACTAATAATCATTATTCTCATAATCATTACTTTTACCTAAACACAAATAATCATTATTTTCATAATCATTTTCTTTTCTATTCTCCAATTGATTCTCATTCCCTAATTAATCATTGGTTTGACTCCAATTTCTTAATCTGTTCACTTACTCATCGTTGCTCGTCCATCACCGAGGAAGACGACGAACGAACCCGCTCTCAACCGCAGCAATTCTCGTGTCGGTCGCCATGGCTGCACCAACAGCACCAACTTCGGTCCAGAAATCGGAGGAAGAGTGGCGAGCTATTCTCTCTCCAGAACAGTTTCGCATTCTTCGCCAGAAAGGGACTGAGTAATTCCGATAAACCCTGTTTCATCGTGATTCTTTCTCCTTCTGTAGTTCGTTTGTTTGTTTGGTATCATCGATCACTTTAGCTTTTGCATCTCAATGGCGATTTGGGTACTGGGTCGGTTAGAATTTTGAAATTGGTATATCCTCAGAAGTGAATTGATTCATTTTCTTACTGTTGTTTGACGTTCTTGTTTCTGTGGTTGTTGCCCTTTTGGGTTTGTTCTGAACAAGATTTACCTAGTAATTATGTGTGCTAAATGGGGTTCTTCTCTCTCTCTCTCTCTCTCTCTCTCTCTTTTTTTTTTTTTTCCTGATTTCGTGATTGTCCGGCCAGCTTACCTGCCGATCGACTATTGCGGGACATATCCCCTAATCCTACATTATTTGGATACAAAGAAATCTATAAGAAATTAATTTGAAGTTGTCATCCTAGATTAAACTCATCTTCTAAGGCTGGGCTCTTCAAATCAGTGGTTTACAGTTAAAAATCATTCCTGCCAAATCTGCCTTTTATAGCGTCATCTGAATTGCAGTCTAGCTGATATGGGGTTCCTTCACAATCTGTGCAAGGCGTAATTTTCCCTGTTAATGCTGTTCCTTTTTTGCAAGCAAGCCCTTTTGTTGTGATTTCCGATTGCCGGTCTTATTTGCTTTGTTGACCTGAAATCAGAGCTCCCTCCAGTTCTCCTATTTTTGGGATTTGCAGATTAGTTCAGCCTCATTGAAGATCTTTTCTTAGATTTTCATGTTCCTAGTATTTGCCTATATTGTTTTTGTGTTTACAGTATCTGATCTTGGTTGTTGTTCTTTGTCTATGTATTTGTTTTTATTTTCTCTGTTTTTTAACTCGAACTTTGTTTTCTTAATGAAAAGTTTGTATCACTTAAAAAAAAAAGGAGTTACTTGTCTGTTTTGTATCTCGATTTTGGTTGGGTTATTGTCTGTTCTATTGTTTTGACGAGAACTCTGTACAATCCTTGCATGATGCCAATGCAAAATGTCACTTATAGCATTATGAGTAGGTATTATCTAGTTTTGATACTTGATGCAGAAGCATAACTAACTTAGCAGCTGCACGGAATGACGACAACCTATGTCATTATAATTATAAAACCGCCTTCTTTGTGTAATATATCAAAAATCTGTATTCAATTTCAAACAGCTTTAGCTTCTTGCTTGTTTGAGCTTAGAAGGTAGGGATGTGAAATCTCAAAAGTTATTTTGTTTTAACGGACCACACCTCAAAATATTCATCGCTCTAATTTAGATATACCTACCCTAAGGATATCTATTAATATGATTCAATTGTTAAGCTGCATTCAAGGAGGTATTGCATATCAATGTAATGAATTGATGTGATATTGATTATCTTGAATTCCAATTATTTTTTGTTAAGGGTTCAATCCACGGTGATCACTTACCTAGGAAATGATTTTCTACCAGTTTCTTTGACATCAAAATGTTGTAGGGTCAATTTTGTCTGTGAGAATAGTTGAGGTGTGTAATATGTATATCGATTGAGCTTTGTTCAACGAGATTTTGCTATGGAGTATATTTTATTTTGTTTGTTCGGTTTTTTTTGTTTTTTTTTTTTTTGTAAAGAAGGTATTTGTAGTCATCAATAACCAAAGCTAGAAGTTGATGGTATGCAGGGCTCGTGGCACTGGACAATATAACAAGTTTTATGAAGAAGGAATATACAATTGTGGTGGCTGTGGAACCCCACTTTATAACTCAAGCACCAAATTCGATTCTGGCTGTGGTTGGCCTGCTTTCTTTGAGGGTTTTCCGGGAGCAATCAATCGTTTTGTGAGTTACTTTTTACATCACCATCTTTCTGTTTCTGCAGTGCATAGCCCAGTTTCCATTATTGTTTTGTGCAGCATTTTGATTGATTGTAAATAATTGACTGATAACATGGGAAAATAATTTCAGCCTGACCCTGATGGAAGGAGAACTGAGATAACATGTGCTGCATGTGGTGGGCATTTGGGTCATGTTTTTAAAGGCGAGGGATTCGGGACGCCAACAGATGAACGCCATTGTGTCAACAGCGTTTCGGTCAAGTTTGTTCCTGGTAATGCTTCACAGTGAAGCCTTTCAGAGGTTGTCCTAAACTCTGTATGTATTGTAGAATTGCTTTGGAAATGATTGAATCATGGAACGAATTGCTAATAAAAACATAACATAAGTATTGGTATTGTAATATGATGATAACATTTTAAACTCTAAATTCTACCAGTCTTCTGAAATTGTTACTTCGATTAGAACTGCACACCAAAATGGTATGGCCTATGACCTTATGCAGTAGAAATTAAGTATTGCCAATTGTTACTTATGCTTAGCACAAATGTTAGAATATCTTTTTGGATAAGAAACAATTTCATTATAATTATGAAATTACAAGAGAAAAAGTAGCCCCCATTAGGCCCATACAGTTACAAAAGAGATCTCCAACTGTTAAGAAGGGTATCATAGCTATAATTATGAAGAAGGGGGAGTGCTTAATCCAAGATACAACTGATACAGTGATGATGTCCTTTAATTTATCAAAGGAGGTTGATTTATCTTGAAAAATGCGCCTATTTCTCTCCTTCCAAACATGCCAACAAAATGCCCTAATAAAGTTTTCCCAAAGGATTTTCTTGAAAGGATGACCAGTGAGAACAAACAGAAGCATAGCAGGAGGGCTATTAGGCATGGGGAAACGCCAATGAAATTCTGTGCGGATGATATCCCAAAATGATGATGCATATGAGCAAGTAATAAATAGATGAGCTTGTGAGCAAGTAATAAATAGATGAGCTTGTGTTTCAGCATTCTTTTGGCATAAAGGACACCACTGTGGGGACCTGTGGAGATGGGGCAATCTTCTTTGTAATGTTAGAATATCAGTAGTGTTGTTTTTTTTTTTTTTGGATAAGAAACAATTTCATTAATGGGATGAAATTACAAAATTACATCATACGAATAATTCGCTTACAAAAGAGAACTCCAGCTATTATGAAGGGAGTCAAAATTATAATCATTAAAAAGCGGCGACAATTTACACCAAGACACCACCAAGTAAGTAATATTATCAATTAACCGTTCAAGATGTGTAGTTCTGTCTTGGAAGATCCTCTGATTTCTTTCCAGCCATATTCTCCAACAGAATGCAATAATAAAATTCTCCCATAAGACTTTCTTCTTCTTCTTGAAGGGGTGATCCACAAGAGATAAAACAAGCATATCGTGAGGATCCGTTGGTAATATTAAGCACCATGAAAATACATTTCTGATATAGTCCCAAAAAGAGGAAGCTCTGTTGTATGTCATAAGAAGGTGAGACTGTATTTCTAATGAGTTGCAACAAATGATACACCATTGTGGTGAGAGGAACAAGTGTGGTAATCTTTTTTGAAGAAGATCATTGGTGCTAATGGCTCCATGGCTCAGTTCCCACAAGAAGAACTTAATCTTCTTAGGGCACTTTCTTTTCCATATGGTTGTGTATAAAGGATCAGTGGGAGTGGATTGTATGCCATTTAAATCATTTAGTAATGAGTGTAGAGAGAAGCTTCCCGATGGATCCATTCTCCATAAAAAACTATCTTATCATCATTCAAGATCACAAGGCTGAGATGGTGCATGAGAGCACTAAATTCATAAATTTCTTCTTCCTTCATATTTCTTCTAAGCTTCAAATTCCAGAATTTTTCCTCTTTTTGCCATACCTTGTCAACTAACACTTCTTTTTCCTTGGTAAGGCTATAAAGTTGTGGATAAGCTTGTTTGAGAGGTATTTCAGCGAGCCATATATCCTTCCAAAATAAAGTGTTCTTGCCATTGTTGATTCTATATGATATTCTATCATGGATCAAGTGAGC
>JBBMKA010008857.1:0-37043 GCA_037833695.1 Sechiopsis laciniata | reverse complement strand
CGAAGTTATAGTGCCTTTAGACCTTACTTAATCAATCAAAATACTAATTAAAAAGACACGTGTGAATCAAGCGAACACTTCCATTTTAATTATGTTTTAAATTTAGGGAATTTATCCTAGAAAGCCACTTTTAGGATATCCCTTCCAATTATAGAAGATCTTTTATTCATTTTTAAATGTTTTTTTTGTCATTTTACCCATTTTCATCTTAAAAAACCTTTGTTTCTTCTTTTGCATTTGGGGAATTCAATTTCTCTCTTTTTTTTTTATTGCCAATAAATACATCGAACGGAACATAAAATAAGAGGAAGCTAACCCAACAAAAATCACATCAAACAAAACTTAAAATCAAAAGTTATGGCCCATCGAAGTATCATTAGAAAAGGTGTACATGATCACCGAGAAATCAAGAGGAGATAAAAAGTGGCATTGGAGTCAGTTAAAGACTATTATCGAACTCATTGAATCTATCAATAAATTGATTAAAGACCATGAACTGAAAATTGATTGAAGGCAATCAACTTAAACTGATTAAAGACTATCAGCTGAAAGTTGATTGATTTTTTGTTTTGTTTTTTTATTGCCATACATGTAAAATCCCTCTTAAATTTATCTTTTTTGGTTTTTTAGGTTTTATCATTTTTTTTTATCCATGGTTAGCTTTTAGGGTTAGCAAACGTGTATCTCGACATTGTGTTCCTACAACATTTAAATATCAAGGATACCCGTAGGAAACTAATTTATATGTTAAGTGCTACCATGAATTGAATCCATCACATTTTAATTCTCTAATATCTTCTTGATCACTAGACCACTTCATGATATTTTTTGCGATACATTTTTGTACATCTATTAGTTTCCCAATACCCTCTTCATCGATTAAAATTTTTTGTTTCTTCTAACCAATGCTACAAATTGAGACTAATTATAAATGAATAATATCTCAACATTAAATGGTCAAAATTAAACATCAAACAGTCCAAGTCCAGTAGTTAAGTTTAACGCAAAATCTATAAATTTTCCATCTTTTTGAATCTAGAATTCAGTACACATCATTTGGAAAAAGTTAAAAATTAATAAGTTTGATAAAATTATAAATATTGAATTCTAAACCCAAATTTATTATTTAACCAATAATTTATAAGAAAATTTTTTTCAAACCAGCGATTTCAATTTTATAGAATCCAATTAAACTATCTAAAGAATTTAAGAATCAGAGGTAATTAAATTGAGTAAAATTAAAAATGTAAATTTAAAAAAAAATCAAAGGACTCCATGGCCCAATGGATAAGGCGCTGGTCTACGAAACCAGAGATTCTGGGTTCGATCCCCAGTGGAGTCGATATCTATTTTTTAATATATATTTCTTTAAAATGGCGGTAAAGTCAAACGACGTCGTTTTCATTACGGTATATAACCTTGTCTCCCGATCTTGGTGGCGCACATTTGTAGAATTTTCAGAAATGCCGATTTCATTTTCTCGACTGGGAAATTCCATCCCCTTCTCCGGCATTTTCAGGTAATTTCTCAAAACAGTTTCTAGAAATTGTTTTACGATCTTTAATTGCTGAAGATTTACTGTAAATGCTGAACTATAGGATATAGAAATGGGGATTTTCCCGATGAATAATACTGCAGATGCTTTGGTTTTGTTGAGTAATTACACAATTGTGTTGGTTACGTTCTTGTTAATTTGCAATATTGATATGTTTGGGAGTGTAGGGATTCCATCATATGCATCGTTCTCTTTTTTATGAGATCCATCGGTGATTATCCAACACCGTGAAGCAGCCAAATCGTTTGATTTTCTCAGCCCTTTATTTTCTTGGAGTTTTGTTCCTCTAAACCCGGAATACCACTGACCCGTTTCTTGACTTAGGAGGTGTTTGGATGAGGAGTTAGTTTGTCTAGTTAGAAATTGAGAGGTGCAGTAAAAAAACTCTTGTATGTGGTTTTTATGTAGAGAAATTAGAGTTAAAAACTTGTTTGGATGTGGATTTAAAATGAGTAATTATTTTGAGTAGTTAAAAAAATAATGATTAGGAATGAATGGTTAAAAATGAATTATTTTGGTTAAAAATGAATGAGTGGTTAAAAATGAATTATTTTGAGGAGTGAGAAATGAATGATTAGAAATGAGTGGTTAGAAATAAGGAGTTATTTGAGTTGATACAAAAAACTCATTTGGATGTAGTTTTTCAAAGAGTCAGTAAATCCTCAATCTAAATCCTCCTTAAATATGACAAAGCATATTTAGCTCTTATATTAAAAAAAGTGCAGAATAGTCTTTACTTTACAACCCACCTAATTATTTCTAACCGAAGTTTAAAAAACAGAAACATGAAGTTGTAGGACAACTTTAATGTTTGAGAATTTACCATCAGCAGCACATTCTACCTTTTGTATTATATTTGCAGCACAATTTTTATAATAATTCATCTATAGCACATAATTTTCTATCAGTGATAGAACTCATCCAGTGATAGAATGAGTGTGATAGAGCTCTATCACTCATTGAATTCTATGGGTGATAGAACTCAATTTAGATTTCCTGCTACAAATGAATTAATTTTAATTTTGTACTATAGATAGAAATATTTGCCATTTTTTATTATACATGCAAAATCCCCTTAATGTTTTTTCTTTCTACATGTAGGCAACTGGAGCAAGAGATGGAAACTGTCATAAGGGTTTTGCAGCCTGGAGCTTTGGGAATTATTGAACACAAGTTTTCTGCCGAGGAGATCCGCCGGGCTCAATCCACTGTTTGCGAAGCAGTTAATAATTGGCGAAGGAATGCAAGTATTGAAAAACAAAGTAGTATTTACAAATAATCATTTTTAGGAGTAACACTGTTTTCTTAGCGATTTTGAAAGAGATAATCTGTGTAGTTTCTTTATGAGATTCTCAATAAGAAATAGATTGAATGATGACATGCATTTAGCTTGAAATAAAAATTGAACTCAGAAGTATCAAGTATGAAATTGATAAAAAAAGTAATAAGCCCCCAGAGTATTTTACTTTCCCTTGAAGAAAGTTGTTTGGGTCTTCCAAACAAATTAGGAATGGAGTGTATAGCAGCTATAGAAGAAAGTCACATGGTTCTTTTTCTCTGTAACTATTTTTTTTATAGGAAGCTGATAGGACCCGAACTAACAAACGAATATTATATTGAAATATAGAAATAGAAAATACAAGATAACCCAAATTTTAATAAGACTTGGAACCCACTTTACTCTTGAGAACCTCTCTCAAGCCTAATACCAAAATGGCCAAAATATTTGACCTTCCTCGTTCACCCACTTTCTATTTATAATAGAAAGCCCTAAAAACTCTCTAATTATTTACTAAAATACCCTTAATGTAAACCCTATCCGAAACAAACCATCATTTCATTGATATATGAAAGAAGTATAGAGAAGGTGGTTTTTTAGCCCTTTTTTGTAAATTCAATACCGTTATCAAATTCACTTCTCTTACTCCATCTGACTTCTATATTGAGTTAGCACATGAAGAACATTATTTGGTCTCTGCTTTATTCTCCCAACTGTTCATCCATTGCTTCCTTTCATCTTTGGCCGTCTTTTTTTCTTTGTTAAAGTTTTTGTCTTATATAAATGCTTTCTCCAGTCATTTCACTAGATTTCGGGTTATCCAAATCAATCTTGGATGATTGAAAAGAAAAGCCCCGTCGTTACCATTTAGTAGTGTTTTTTAGGGTAAGAAGAAATTCTTATCAAGGCTGGACTCACACATTTTCCTTCTAAAATATAATTTGTTCTCTTTGAGTGGTTTAGCGAAAATATTAAAAACCTCACGAGATCAGCCCTTTGGGGCATTAGTTTCATTGAAGAATTTAGATGCAACAATTTTGTGTTACCTTGGGCAAGAGGAGTTGTTTAGTTGAAGCTTTTAAGTTGGATGACAATGGTAGAAAGAGTTATTTTGTACATGACAAAGGTTAGAATCAGTTTCTAAAGCTTATAGTACATACTATCCAAGGAAGAAACTTGTAAGAGTTGTCTCTCTCTTCGTTAGCTTCTTCCATCTTGTTTTCAAATGTTGTCGGAAATGGTTAGCGGGAGTAATGATGTTTTTCTTTTCATATACTCATTGTTGACAAAAGCCCTCAAGCCTGCTAAGGAGGCTTATATCAAGGGTCAGGTCGACAAATGAGAATTTTACAAGCTTTATTCCTGCAATACTTTGTTAGAACATTCCTCGTCGTTACTTCCTTTCCATCTAGATTCCCTATGTATAAGGTCGAAAATGTCGGTTCAGCATTTTTTTGGGCGGTTATGGGACTAGCAATTCTATGAACAGAAACTTTACAGGAACCTGGTTGAAGTTGTCAAATCTTTAGGCACAGTGTGGACTTTTCATGTATAGTTGGTTCTGTTGGGAATGTGACCAAAGTTCCTTGTATAGAACAAAGAAGGCGAGCTTCAAATGATTTGGGTGTACTTTCTTAGAGAGGAGGATTGTTGGTAATGTGACTAAAGCCCCTCATTGCTAAGATAAGAGGAAGATCATGTGTACATAAGTAAGAGACAACATCTCCATTGATATGATGCTTTTTAGGTGAAATCAAAAACCAAAAATAAAACTGAGGTTTTATGTGCAAATTGCACAATATCATACTAATATGGAGAACTGTCAAGACTTGTTGTCCTAACAGGTTATTTAGGTGGAATATCAATCTGTTTTTGGTCGACACAAGTCTATTGGCCCAACTTCTAATGTGTCAAGATGATTTTTTTTAAAGATATTTATAGGATTTGAAAAAAAAAGACTGATCTCAATGAGCTATCACCTATCGCTCAGACCAACGGACCAATAGTCAACTGCTGTCGAAATCTCTGAAAGAGAAAAGAGAAGAACAAAGATGTCTGGCTTCAGCAATATTATCACAATTAAAGAATATTTTCGACAAATATGATTTTGAACCACCTTGAAATTTGAGAGTAGGTCATGTCAAAGGAGAAAGGCTTTTGGATATAAAGGTGTAAGAAGTAGCTTAAAGGTGGGGATAACTGTTCTGGGCTCTTTTAGAAACTCTTATATGAGAAGGAAAGTTGAGGTACTTGTCAACTTGTTGTGGTGGTTGTAGGCTTGTAGCTTAGTTTTTTTACAGTTTCAATTCTCTGATTGTTATTCTTGTCAAGAAAACTACCCTATGAAAAATGACTTCAACTCGTTAATAAAAAGATGTGGTGGGGCATTATTATCATTCTTAAAATGAGCTTTGTTGGAGTAGAAGATGGGAGATGAGTGCAAGGTCTGGATGCTTAATTTTTTATTCACTTTCTTTAAGAAAACTCTCATGAACAGTGAACCATTCTAAATTATTAAGAAAGGAAACACAAATCTAAATTCTTAGTCACTGTTGTGTGAGCCCTAAATCACTAGTGTTAGAAATATGAAACTATGCTTATTTCCACTTTCATTTTTACTTGTTATGTCTCTAAATTATAGAAGACATATTTTTTTATATATATTTGTGAGTGTCTGGATTCGCTTACACATACTTCGATTATTCTCACGTGACAAACCACTTCATCTTACAATATTTGGTTGTCAAGGGAGGGAACTCATAGGAAATTAATTTATAGATAGGTGATCACCATGGATTGAACTCATAACGTGTTATATCTCCAAGGTCTTCTTTGATCGCTAGGCATCACATATTAGTGAAAGAAAACACAACCATTTGATTCACTGTCTTGTAAATCCCACAGGGACGCCCCTCTTTATTTAACATGATCAGTATGTGTTACATGAAGAACAAGAGGGTAAAAAGTGCTCTCTATTCTTAACTTGGTAAGTCAAAATAGAGTCAAGAGTCCCCCATACTAACCAACAAAAAAAGAAGAAAAAGAAAGTAGAAAAAAGGTAGGAAGGGTATTTTCAGCAAATTTCTCGAAAATTTGTGTATTTGCTTCTGTTTCAAACCCATATAGCTCTTGCATTCTTGAGCAATGGAATAAGCTCATTCCTGATCTGCAGGCTCATGAGCTCTCTGGCACCACCAATTAACTTCTGGCCAATGAACACAGCAGGGACACATGGCTGGCATCCTAGTTGAACCAGCAGTGTCTCAATCTGCTGCCCATTGGGTATCTCATCAAGCTCATACACAGTAGGGTTAGCCCCAAAGCTTGATATTAGTGTCTTTACTGTGTAGCTCATTGAGCATTGGCTCCTGCTGAAGATCACTACTGGTCTCTCAGCTACCAGCCCTTTCACTGCATTCATATCCATGTCTCTTGGAAATGTAGTCTTTCTGTTAAGAAGGAAGGTTTATTTTTTTTTTTTTGCTTTTAATGAGTTTAAAGCTCCCATTGTTGTGTATTTATACTGAGGTGGGATTTCATGTCATGGGGTTGTCTGTTCATTTTTGTGCAAGTTGGAATATAAGAATCTCTTGCTGGCTTTTCTTTTGGTTTTGAGATTGAATAACAGTAGAGAGGAATATAACTTTGAGGAAACTGTGTAAGCAGATTTTCAAAATTCCTTCATGATATTTGATAATGACAGGGTGCAGCCTTAAGGAAAATGCGTGTAGGCTCAAGGCAGTGCCTTGCCTTCGTCTGGAGCGCCTCACCTTGGATAGGCAAGACTTGTGTAAAAAAGACGCGTTTTAAGCACGCAAAATAAGTCTAAAATTCTTGTGTTTAGGATTTTTTTGTACTTCATTAATTAAAAAAATAGTATGTACTAACGTTTAGATTTTTTTTTATTTTTTAATTATTCTCACTCTAATTATGTTATCTCTTAGTTATCAAATCTATATTGCACTTAAAAAAAACCCACACTTTTTTTTTGTTGTGCCTTAACGCTTAATTCCTAGTAGGCTATTGAACTTTAGTACATCTTGAGTTTTTTAAAACAGTGTAGGAGAGTTGTCCTCAAGGGGTGGCACGGTGGTACTCTTCTTAAGGTCCCATGTGTGAGACTTACCTATGATATTAATTTGTAGATACCTCTCGTATCTCCATTTTTTTTATGTATTCCGATGTCTGGCTTAGGGATGGGTGTGGTTATCCCGTTTAAAAAAAAAACAGTGTAGGAGAATTGATGAAATTATGGAGCCATTTCTTCTGCTTTTGGCCATTCAGAATATTGTAATTTACCATTTGTCAAAGTTTCAGGCTTCTTATTTGGCATTATTGTTCACTTCACATTTCATAATATCTGAACTACAACCACAACAGTGGTACCAACCATGCCAACTTTTGTACCTTTATTCTGTTTCTCTCTCTATTTCCTTGTCATTTTCACAGTGCTGAACTTGGCTTAGCCTTACTTAGTTTGGAGCATCTGGCTTAGTTGGAGATGAGAGCTTTGAGGCTTATCCAATTCGAGAAAGAAGTTATGGATTTTCCCTTTTCCTGTGCAAGAGAATTTTGCAGGCATTTCCAAACATAATAATTCAGGGAAATGCCAAAAAGCTAGATCTTGGGAAACAAATATGCTTTGGTAAAGGAAATCTTCCAGCAATCGCATGAAGATTTTACCAGCAGCCGCACACAGGAAGGAGATGGACAAGTTGAAGGTCCCACCAAATGATTTTCTTCTTCATTATTGGATTTATTTGTAGGGAAATGCTTATAAATTATATTTCCCAGCATATAAATACACATGGAGGACAGAGAATATATTAAATATGGCGCTGTGGTCGAAGACTTGATGTTTGAAGGTGTGCTCTCCTTAAGGTTCTAGGATCGAGAGTCGCATGTAACATTAATTTGTAGGCACCTCTCGTGTCGTGTCTCTATTTCTTCGATGTCTCTCGATGCCTGGCTTAGGGACGGGTGTGGTTATTTCGTGTATAGTGCAAGTATAGTGGAGCAAAACTTCGATACCTGGTTTAAAATGACCTAATGTAGACTATGAACTTAGGAAGTTTGTTAATTTTTTATTTCAAACATTATTTGGAAATAGAGGATCAGAAGTTGTAACCTGTTGGATTATCAATTCATACATGATGTTAGTTGAGTTTTGTTCTTGATTCTTATTTAGTCTATGAATTTTTGTAGCTAACGATTTATAATGATATTAAGATTTGAAGAAATATTTGATCTATATAGATGAAAAAATGATTAAGAACTAAATGCATTCTGAATGGTTACATTGTGCAAATTGACTCTAAATTTCCCAACGTAAATTTAGATGAAGCTATTATAAATTTGAAGATGAACTGAATCATTACTTTAATTAGAGTTTAGGGGTAAAAATTGGTATGACGATGATCAAGTGTGGTGTGATAATTTTATTTTTTATTGGCCACAAGTTGAATCGACTGAATCGAATTTAGCCAAATCTAGTAGAAGTTGTGTAAATATTAGTTATTTATTTATATTATAATTATTAAACTATGATATTATCTTGGATTCACCTGTAATTTCAATATTGATATATAATTGATTCTTATGGACAAGAAAGTATTAGAAGCTGCCCAATGGTTAAGTCTATTGAATCAATGCCAAAAATTTAGCCAAGGCAAAGAGAAAAGATTCATGAATTTAGAGATTGATAGTTGTTTATTTTCCAATAGTTATTTGTTTTTCTGATAAAAATTGCCAAATAAAAAATTAGATGAACTCCAACTGCAATAATTAACATGAAATTGAAACAACCCCTCAGCCAAGGGTGGAGTTACCAAATAATATTAGCTGAGATGACATGACTTGTCTTTTAGTTGCCTCTTGGTTCATTGAAAGGGCAAATGTTTGAGCAAAAAATTTCATGTTCAATTTTATGAGATTGGGAATAACAAAAATTCCCAATCAAGGGATGGAATCTTCTGGCCAAGTGGATTTTTTACTTTGTGTTTTCTTATCCCAAGAGTTTTGATGTGAACAGTTGAACATATCTTCTTGCCCTCAGTTTTGAGATATGTTTTCTTTAGCTGTTATGCACAACAACATGCCATAACATCAATGAGTAAGAGATTCCTAAGTTTCACATCTTTCATATTTGCAAATCTCACCATTCCTATAAAGACATTTTATTTTTTTGAATTCGTGAATGTCTAGATTGACTTACACACTTTAATTATTTTTATAAGAAAATTTTTTGATACCATAAAATTTGATCATAAAAAAAATTTGTAAAAAATTACTTCTTAAACAGGTAACAATCATATTAGGACACCGAAACTAAAAGAAGATTGCAAGTGCTCTTCTAGAGTGGATTGCTTTTATTGATGCTTTAGGTATGTTTACAAAACAATATCAGCAGCTTAAACAATGAGGGTAAATCATGAATGTTCCAATATTTGACTTGTAAGGCATCAACACAACTCAACAGTAATTAACATGTACTTATTCTCTAAAGGCACTTCTTCTCAAAAGTGCCATTTGGGCCTTCAAAAACAAATGGGAAAGGAAAAGAATACTAATGGGGTTTTTGTTGTTGTTGGATGATACGAGAACTTGGAGCTTGGCTCCTCTAAATTCGAGGGCACAATTGTCCCGTCCTTACATTGTAGCACCGAAATACATTATAAAATCAAAAGTGAATTTGGAGTCCTTGAAAAATTAATCTTTACAGGCTACACAACCACTTCAAACTTGAGAATTTGAGACCTTGAGAGAAGCACACCCAGGTGCTTAACTACTTAGCATCTCTTAGGGGTTTAGTCACCATCTGGATGAACAATATCATTATTCATCTCAAATTTTCTTTTATTTATTGTTGCTGCCCAATAAACAGGGGGGAGAGAGATGATGAAACAATAGGAACTTAAAATAACTCAAAGTTGTTTCTTTGGTTAAAAGGAGGTTTTCCTTCAATATAGTAAAAGCTTGTGTAACAAAAGATAAAATCAACAAATAACAGCACATGGAAGTGTTATAACTAAAAGAACTTGATTTGGCTAATGAAAGAGTGAGTGTGAGGTAGGCTAAACATATATTGACGGAAACAAAAAGAACATAATATATTTTAGCAGACCTCTTGTCCTTTAGGTACAGACTCAAGGGTCAAAAGATGTTGCAGAATAAATACGTGGCCCTTCATGTTCGACGTAATATACCCGACCCACTGATCATACAGGAACCACAGAATTGTAGTGCTCCCCAAGTCCAAAGGCATGCTTATGGTACGACAGCCTGATACTCGAGCCAAATACGTCGCCAGATTTGTATTCCTTTCCCATTTCCACATCAGGGAAGGATCCTGAAAATATCATGATATGCTTTTTAAGGCAATGGGTTAAAGCACCAAGTTCCAGTTGCCCTCCCCATGCTGCTGTCGATTCGACTTCCTTGCAGTAGCTTTCAAACCTTTCAGCCAGCGAAACATTCAAATTACCTTCTACGATGTTCTCCGAGAGAAAAAATGGCATGTAATCAGTTGAATTGTTTCTCATGTAGGCTGCTACCATTTTGCGAAGTTCTTGGTAGTTGTATGGAGATGAACCTCCTGAAAGGAAGGCTAGCTGATTTTCGACTGCTCTGTAGAGGCAATGCCCATCTGGCTTGATTTCATTAACGGTCAGACCAAGAGGTCCAAGCTTATTTTCCAATTGTTCGTTCTCGATCATTCTATCACTCACATTGCTGCTTTGCTCTTCTTCGATTCTTTTGTCTCTTTCTGCTTCTTGCTGAGCCCTCTTCTCCCTCCGTTTCGTGCTTTTACTGGGCTTTGAATGGTTGGATTGAGCTGTCGTTGACACCCCAGCTATGGCCTTCACTAGAGTGTCGAGTTTGTTTTTTTCATTTCCATTACTGTTACTATAGCCTAAGGATGCAAGTTCTTCGGTATGTTTCTTTTTTAGATTCGTAGAAAGTTGAGATATCTCTTCCTCCACCTGTTTTTTCTTCATTTTTTGTTCAGCTTTGCTACCTTTAGCTGCTGCCTTTTTTAGTTCAACTTCTTTGTTCTGCAGCTGTGATATCTCTTTCCTACAGATAAAGTCAACGCAAAATAATATGAATAACAATATATAAAAATTATAAGAGCACTACAGAAAATATTACCAATACCCTCCATGCAGTTGAAGTGGCAGCAGAAAATATGATATGAAATGTAAAAGTAAATAATGCCACCAATTGTACCAAAGCATTAATTAATATGATAAAGCCCTTTGTCTCATATCAATAAATGTCTTGAGAACAGATAATTATATGAATTATACTACAAGCTTTGTTTTTGAGGCGATTGAACATGGACAAATACGTATATATTAAGCAACTGTAACTAAATGGTTCTTACTCTGTTGCTCCCTGATGGACTTAAAGAGTGCAATAATCTAGTGAGCATTTTTCTTATATCTACATGCATTTCAATTAATCTCATGGAACAACCGCCTAATCCTACTATGATCTAGTGAGCATTTTAAGGCTACACAAATCAAGTTGAGGAAACGAAAGGAAATGGGAATCCAATACAGACTGAATCTTCAAATATTTTTAATACATCCAGATGACTAAGATTGTAAGGTTCTAGTGGTGATTTTAGGACTCTGAAAATCAAGCGTGACCTGCATATCAATTAAAGTAACCAACTCTTTTGTGGCAGCAAACATTGAAACAACATGCTATACTAAAAAATGAGAAAATATCATGTAACTATGTAAGAGAAGCCAAAGATGCAAGAACGAAGTGTCAAATTTCTGTACCTATGCCTAGAAAGCATTTCATCACGAGTTTCTGGATTCTCTTGAGACGCTTTATCTGGGACAGTTTCAGATAATCTGTCCTCTATTTGCTGCGCGTTCTCCATCTCTCTGATATAAAATCAAGAAACAGAGCATATAACACCCGTCAAAAGCTTCAATTCAACTTCTCAGGTTATAGCTGATTAGTGATTAATCCAAAAATCTTTTTTTTTTTTTTGAAACAAGATAACCACACCCGTCTCTAGGCCAGGCACCGGAGACATCGAAGGAGTAATGTCACAGCTGAGCCTCGAACTGGGACCTTGAGAGAGCATACCTTCAAAGCCCAAGTTTTCAACCATTGCGCCACCCTCTAGGGACGATTAGTCCAAAAAACATTACTCCAATAAGTGTATTTTATCCACAATTTAACAAGAACTTAATGTTTTAAGCTACTTGTTAATGTGGAAATTGAGGCCTCATGTAGAGGAGAAAATACTTATGGATGATTTTTTAATGAAATTAAAAATTTGCGGGGAGTGGGAGCAACAGCTCCTTTGATGTTATGACTATTTTCTTGGCATCTAGCATAAAACAAATTGGAGAAGTTCCCATTAGAAACTTTTTCAATTTGAAACTATTGGAGCTTAAGTTTACAACTATTTCCTTCAACATTAAATTGGATATTGTCTTATCTACTTGTATCTCAGACATTGACACGGGAGAATTATGCTTACAAGAGAGGTTAATAATCACAACACTCTCTATGAAAAACAAACTAGAACCCAGAGTTGGTACAATACAATTGAAGAGGAAGATTGTAAACGTAATAGAACAACAACCGAAAATGGGCTGAGGCGCATTGTTGAGTATACTTAGAGAAGACATGCCACCAGTGAGAATAATTTGGTACTCCACTCTTAGAATACAGCACCATTCAAGATACCTTGGATACAACTAAGCTCTCTTAGACATGACAGAACACAAAAATACATCAATTTCTAAAAACGTACACATTGGGATATGTTTTCTTAAGGATATAAGTGAGTTTAAAAAGAAAAAAAAAAAGCTTTTAAACCGTGAACAAGCTGGTGGCGAAGATGATGGACACCAACAAACAAGGTAAGGATCAGTGGCGATCGGGGTGGGTGGCTTTTCTTGTTTGACAACTCGAACAGAGGAGGGAGATGAAGACTTGTTAGGCTGTTGGGGCTTATTTTTAGGATTTAGTATTGTAATTTGAGACTTCTTGTGTTCTTGATTTCTGTATATAAAATTTAACCTCGAGGGCTTTTAAAAGTTTATTTGGGCCAAATAAGGGTCTAGCCTAATAAACAGCTTGGGCTATTCTTTTTGTTTACAAATTTTCTCATGACCACACCAAGTCCAAAATTATTTTTGAAAAGGGGAGACATAAAATAGCATGTTGAACATGTGTCCAGACGCATCCATGTCCGACATGGACACTCAAGGCCTAAAATTAAGTGTCCAGGCTTCACAGCTTACAAATCTCCATTGGCTTTTATGCTCATAAGAAAGAAAAAAAAACTACTTAATAATGTTCTATGGAATCTTTAGACAGGCAAAAAGAGGCTAAAGTCCTATGAGTTCCTTCACAACTAAACTGTGTAGGGTTGAATTTCCTGATATTATCGAGTTCAAGGCAAGTTTTTTTTTTTTGAATTTAAAAACATTTGAAAGTTGGGAATTCGAACCCATGATCGTGGAAAGTTAGTCCAGATGATGCTTGAGTACTTAATTTTAAAATATATATCATATGCTTGGGTACAATATGTCCTTCAATAAACAGTCTAATGAACTAAAACAATGCGTTTCGTTAAAAAAGAAAAGAAAAAAAAAATAAAAATAAAAAAATAAACTAGAACAATCAATTTCTCAAACCAGTAGCCTCATTGATCTAAAGAATGTATTCTCGTACTTTCTTTACATGCTGTTAAACTACAACCAAAATCCACAATCGACTTCAAATACGATAGGCGAAACTCAGCTCGGCCATTTCCAATGACACTACTAACAACCGACCAAAAGAAAAGAAACCAAAACATGAAAATCAAGAACAGATTTCACTTTGTATTGCGATAGAGAGGCGATGGAGGGGGAGGATTTCAATTAAAGACCACATAGCGAATTCAGAATCCAAAATTTACCTCAGCAACAATCTTCTGCAGGATTAACTGAGCTGACGATCCACACAAAGCTTTCTTCTTCGGATATCGAGAAATTGCCGTGGAAATCGAAAACAAAGAGCAATGCAGGAACAGCTCAAGGAGAATGGAAAATGAAGGGAATCGAAGATGAAATGAGACGGCCGGGAGGAAGAAGAACGGGAGCTGATAGAGCTAGGGTTTTTGGAGGTGACGAGCCAAGCCATGGTTCGACTAAGCTAAATTGTTATAGAGTAGCCTTAGAGTTCAAGGATAATACGAAAATGCCACTAGTTCTTGGAGGCGCCTATGTGCTCGACCGGTCGATTAAGTTTGATCGGATCGGCTCCAACCGACCGTAACCTGGTAGTAGGTTCGATTTTGGGTTGAGTCATATTTGTGATAAATTTTAATATTTATAGTTTCTAAAATAATTGAGGATAGATGATTCTTTTTTTTTTAGTTCAATAATTAATTGAGAATTGAGGATTCAAACTCATGACATTCTAGTTCATATACCATATTAATGTCGTTGAATTATGATCTCATTTGATTTTTTTTTTAAAGAATTATCTCATTTGACTTAAGTGACTCATTTAACAAAACAATTTACATGATATACCTATCCATATTTATATTCATGTACTAACTAATTTTTAGGTCTAGATGACTAAATTCTCTTCTTTTTTTTTTCTTTTTTTTTTTTAATTATAAAGAATAAATTTCAAGTTAGTAAATTCTATATTTCAAAAATCAAATGAACTAAATTTAAAATTTAACTTTTTAAAAGGAGCAGAATTCAAGTGACTTATATGTTTTAATAACTAAGATATTATAAGTTCGACTCCTCCATCCTTAATTGTAGTTAAATTAAAAAAACAAACTTACAAAATTCAAAATAACAAAACTGTAATATAAAAGTTAAATACTGATTTTCAAGATTAAATATGTAATTGTGGGTTGAACTGAATTTTTAGCCAACAATGAAACTACTAGGTCATTAACTCTTTCAATTTATTTTGTCCTCTTTTATATTACTCAATTTTTTTTAATAATCTCAACTTTAATTTTTAAAAAGCAAAAGCTTAGACCGAAAAGGTTAGTGGTCTAACAGTATCCTCCATATAGAACTGAATCGTCCCCTACCCCAATTTGTACTTTAAAAAAAAACTCATAGAGATTTAGGCCCCGTTTGATAACTATTTTGTTTTTTGTTTTTTGTTTTTATTTTTAATATTTTAAAAATAGGTTTGTTTGATAACCGATTTTAGTTTTTGTTTTTAAAAATTTAAAAATGTTTTTAAAATATTAAAAGAATTCTAAAAACTAAAAAAAATAGGTTTCAAAAACACATTCTTGTTTTTGTTTTTAAAAAAGCATGAAAAAATCAAGAATAAATAGAAAAAAACTAAAAAAATATAAACAAAATATGATATTTGAAAACAAAAAACAGTTATCAAACATGTTTTTTTGTTTTTAATTTTCAAAAACAGAAAACTAAAATGAGTTATCAAACATATACTGTTTTTATTTTTTAAAACAAAAAACCAAAATTCAAAAATAAAAATCTAGAAATAAAAAACGAAAAACAAAATAGTTATCAAACAAGGGCTTAATTATTAGAGTTCATTTATGCAATTTCACCTTGTTATTATAAGAGAAACAAATAATGGATACCGAACCGGATTTCATATCGATCAAATCAATTCCAACAGTTTTTTTTTTTTGCAGTTTAAAAAAAATTATTTTTCTTTCAGCTTGCATCATAAATTGATCAAAAAAAGAAAAAAAGTTGAGATTCTTTGCCGTTTTATCATCAGACTCAAATTTGGCTGAACGAAGAACAATGCGGTGAAAGAGACCTGAAATTTTCGGTGCATGAAAATACATCGCATTTTTGTTAATGGAAAGAAACTATTCATTTCATTCACTCTCTCGAATTTTCAATCTCTCATCACTATACATTTGCATTGTTCAAATGAAATCTCTCAACAAAACGAGTGATATCATGATCCAGAACGAAGATTCCGCGTCACATATTAATCCGTAAGTGAAATCTCTGTAAGCAAGCCTTTAAATCTGCTCCGATTTTATGGATTTTTCTTCGTTTTTGTTTGACGGATTTCAGAAACTTAACGAGTTGAAGTTTAGTAATGATTCGATGGCGGATTTTTTTTTTAATTTTGATGGCGATTTTTCTCTTTAATCTTGAGATTCACTCTTTGCATCTCCATCATTGAAATTCCCTCCCCCACCATTTTTGTTACAGTTTGGAAGCTGACTTGCCCTGAATGGCTTCAACAAATGAACTGTAACCAATGTATGTTGTGCATATTTTTGGTAAGAATATATTAAATGATTACATGGATGATGATAGGTCGAGTGTTAAGAAACTGAAAGGTTGTGGGCCCACTTATCTAAAAATTAGTAGTGTCAGACGGTCATGTGAAAATATTTGAAGTGCGTATTAGCAAACTCGAATACTAAAAAAAAAATATTACATTGATGATATGTTGAAAATTCAGGTTTTGTAGTTGAGATAATTAAGCTTTAGCTCAATTTGTTGGGATGTTATTTACTCCCGATTTCATATTAATTAACGAGTAATACTTAGGTAAGAGTAGGTAAGTATTTTGAAAATACTTACCCGCCTTAGAGCCACATATTTTTACTTTTTTTAAAAAACTGGCTTTGTTTGATGGAGAGAGAAATGCTAAAGTGAAAAAAGAAATGCAAAAAAGTAAAAATGTGTAGTTTTAAGGATGGGTAAGTATTTTCACCCTTACTTAAGTATTGCTCTTAATTAACCTGCCTCGTGAATCGAGCTAATATCAACCTCATATTTGAGGAGGTGTAGTTTTGACTTTTGAGAATGTGGTGAATAATTAAATATAGCTTAGAATGCTCGAGAATTATTAAATGATTAAGGTTTTCTTAGCTTAATTCTTAAGCTTTTAGATTTGGGGATGCTTTGACAATGATGACCAAAATAATTAATTAGTGTTTTTTTTTTTTTTACTACAGCTTCTATAATGTGGACATTGTGTCACTGGGAAAAATATTCTATTCTTATGGCCAGTCTTTCTTTCTGTGGTGACTTTTGCAAAACTGAAAAAAGGTCATCCTTTATGTGGAGATACTAATATACTTCCTTTTTCTTTTTCTTTTTTTGAAAAATATGCTATACTTATAGAGGATATTTATTGGAGATTTGTTTGAATCTAACTGTAAATAATCGAGTCCACTAAGAAAGGGATTAAAGATCATGCTGTTTACTTAACTAATGGCTGCTTTGAGCTCAGTGACATTTATGACCTTTCAATTTTGAGTAGTCACATTGTAAGGCACACTATTTATATGAGAGCATTTATAGAGAATAGATGGTATAGTTGAAGTGAGAATATTAAAAAAAAAAACTCTAAAGTGTTAGTAAATGTTACTATTTTTAGTTAATAAAGAACAAAAAAAAAAAATCACGAACAGAAGGATTTTTGCACATTTTTGCACTTAGGATTAGTGATCACAAGAAGGTGTGCGCCTTTTTACCTGAGTCTCACCTAAGATAAAGGGCTAGACATGTACCTTGAACCAAGGCGTGCAGCACCTAAGCGAGCCTATATATATATATATATTGATATCGGTTCCTTTATTTCATATCTTTAATGAAATTGTTTCTTTCTTTTTAGAAAAATGATCACTGCAGACAAGTAGAATATTCCTCATCTTGGATTTTTCATGCATTTAAGATCATGTAGAACAAAGATGAGGACGCATTGAAATCTAAGATTCTATAGGTGAAATCAAAAGGGTATGAGAGGTGGGCGTAGGGGTAAGTGAAAAAGGCTGCAACAGAATCTTAATGGGGGAGAATCAATGAAAATGGTGACCCTTGCTTTTAATATACCAGTGAGCATCGTACATTTTATCTTCATATTTTACTACAAATAAACATCTTAATGCCTCTAAAGTTAGTTTTGATGGAGATATGTTAGAATCTGTTGGAGTTTCTTCATTTCAGTTTTTTATTTCACATTTTCATTTCCTTCCTGGAAAGGGTGGAGATAGTTGATGACCTATTAAGATGTTCTGTTCGATACTCAGGCTATTCCCTTCACTACCAATTGGTTTTGTGGTGGAACCCCATGTCATCTAATGTTCTTAGAGCTCCATGAGGATTATTCGTCCTCTAAATTTTGATCTGACCTAAGCGCTTAAAAATCTAAGCGGATGATTTGAATTCCACCAAAGCGGGCATAAGCTTAAGCTGTTATTTGATTCCGAAAATTCAAATCCGACCCAAGCGAGTAAGGCAAAGTGGGTATTTCGGTCCACAAATTCGCAAATTTAAGATGGTTTTCTTACATAGTACCATCTTGAGGGACATGTTGGAGATACTCAGACTACTATCCTCACTACCAATTGGTTTTGAGGTGTAACCCTATATTATCTAATATGTTCTAATCCATATGTTTCTGTGAACCTATGAATACAGTGATGGAAATAGGTTGGATAAACTCTTATCAATCTCCACATCAGCTGCAGACGTATAAATCACAGAATCGTTCAAGTTGTAGCCATGTGAATTTATGCCACTTCCTCGTAGATTTGTTCCTTTCCTACTAATTTCAAGAATTAATTTAATCAGGGTCATCATTGTTCGGAAATTAAGAGACCAAAATTTAACCCTTCTTTCAAAGGGCTGAGATTTTTCCATCCGTGATGATTGTATAAAACTTTTGTTGTTTTATTTTTTTCCCTTATAATAAATGGAATTCCATTTACATACATTGTGCTCAAGATTTCGTTGCTAGTTCTATTAATAACATCATCGAGAAGGTCAGTATATTTTTATAAGAGGGGTAAGATCAATAGACTGATTAACTAAAGATCCATTGATTCCAACATTTTCCAGATCTTCCTCTCTTTCTGGCAGTAATATTTGAAAGAGTTGTTAATTGAGGCACAAGAATATCCTATTCTAGTTTAGCTATTAATGTATTATTTTTTATGTGTGCATGAACAATCTGATCTTCGATTACTTGCATTCCTTTCCTTTTTTTTGTTATTAATTGCATTTGCTTAATCGCTCTTATTCTGCTTTCTACTCCTCTTTGGAGCTCGTTCTTTGAACATTAGTCTCTTTTCATTTCATCAATGAAAAGCTTTGTTATCTTGTCCAAAAAAAAAAAAATGCATTGCTAGTTTTGAAATTATTGATATTCTTGATGGCTGATCCCATCACCCCAGTTGGCTAGCTTTCTGGTCATGCTTTTTGTGTGATGTATCTGATTTATTCCAAATAGAATATGGTTTTACGTAGAAGATTGAAGGTCACGTTTGAAGAATTACCATTACACGTTAAGTGATGCCATATGCAACTTTATTAGTGAAAAATAGGGTCACTATCTAGCAAATCATAGATAAGGGCCATTTTCTTTATCCAAACAACCATCTGAAGGAACTTGCTCTTTTCTATCCATTTACTTGTGTCCTTCAACAGCCTTTATAAATACATTCGTTTATGCAAAGTCACCATATCAAAGCCTAAGCAAACATACATCCTTACTCCTTTTCTTTCAGCTTCTTGTTCCTCAGTCTTCTACAAGCCTTTGCTTTCTTTATTTCCCTCCTTTTGTTAGTATAACTGCAGCCAGTTCCCTTATCTTTGGATATTTGGTTATAAAAATCCTTGGAAGGAAGAAGTGCAATAGGATTATAATGGATAGATTGAGAAATTTGGCATCACAGAAAGCTGTAGTGGTTTTCTCCAAGAGCTCATGCTACATATGCCATAGCATCCAGACACTTTTTCATGACCTTGGTGCAAGCCCTGCGATTCATGAGCTCGACCGTGAAGCAAATGGGCGAGAAATGGATTGGGCTCTTAGAGGTCTAGGGTGCAACCCTTCTGTTCCAGCTGTGTTCATAGGAGGAAAGTTTATAGGCTCAGCAAAAGATGTTATTTCTCTCCATGTTAATGGAGATCTGAAACAAATGCTGATAGATGCAAAGGCCATCTGGTTCTAATGCTACAAAAAGCAAAGCCCGATGGCTCTTTCTTGTTTTTGTTTGTTTTTTTTTTTTTTTTTTTTGTCTTTTTTCCCCTGCCTTTATTATGTTGAAAAGGCTCGTACAAACTGCTGTAAGAAGGCTCTGATAGATATCGAGTTTACTTACTGAACTGTATAAAATGAAGCCATACTTACCCTGCAACATATAAATGGCAGGATAACTTTCCTAGAATTCTATATTGCTTTCATCTTCATGCATTACAAAGAAAAGAAACTGACAAGTAAACATATAATGTTTACTCCAATATGCCCACTACACTGTTCATGTGGGATTAGCCTTTATCTTCTGAAGTAGAATAAAACATTGACTAATTTTTTTTCTTCATAGTGAATATTAAGATAGGACAGCAGAATGAGACGTTTGTGTTTGTAAAATTGGTATTTGTTTAGGTACTTGCAAAGGAAAATTTCTCCTTGAAAATTGATTTTTCTTCTGTTTGGAGTTATCATTGATATTTTGTTGAAAGATGGAAATTCAAATTCTCTAAATTCTTCATTTAATGATGAACTCACCAATGAGTTTAAATAGAGTACAAGAGATGATTAAAAGAAAAATAGAATAGAAAAGATGACCTAATCATAAAAGGAAAAGATTATACCTAGTTATAAAAGGAAAAAATAGAAAATAATATGTAATCTAATCCTAAAAGGAATAAATAATTAAAAAAAGATGAAAATACAATTATACTAAAAATAATATAAACCAACTTATTTGTTGACTGTTGTGCTTTTCATTAGATTTTCATACTGCTGCTAGATTGACAAGCTGCTTGTACACATCATGTTACTTAATTATGAGGCAAGACATGAAGATATGCAATTGCCAGGTGAAAATCAGATATTTTCTGTGAAATACACACCTCAACCAATCAACTATGGTTAGGGTTAATTTGATCAATCACTGCATGACATTTCGGATTTACTTAGTTAGATCCTTCCCTAATCATGGAAAACATGGTGATGCTGTAACATTCATGCCTGCCTGGTCTTTGCGTACATTTTGAGCCGAGACCAACAGTGGAGACTCTTTGTTGGTTGATATAATAATTAAATTTACCCTAACCTAAGAGTTTAAGCTTTTGGGTTGATTAATGATTTAACATGATTCACATGGTAGTAAAGTAGGAAGTCCTAAATTTAAACTCATGTCGAGTCGTTTCATCTTCAATTAATATTTATTTTAAATTGATGGATGTTCTCAAAATTTTCAAACCCACAAGTGAGGGGGAGTGTTGGTCGATATAATTAAATTTATCCAACTTATGAGCTAAACTTTTAGCTTGAATGGTAATTTAACAGGATTCAACAACACTAAATTATGCTTTAACTTTCAGCCAACTTGAGCATAGCTCAACTGTTTAAAGCCTCGACTAAAAGGCTCAAAGCTTTTGGTTGAAGTTCGAATCTCCACCCATGCGTTGTACAGCTCAAAAAAAAATAATTATGCTTTATTGTTCAATGCTATATATATAATACACACACACTCCTTATAGATAAAATGACAAGCATGTGATATTTATCTAAAGTATCAACAGAGCGTGTCTGTAAATACATCCAATAACAGGATACTCTGTGACAGTTATCGGCTATAATTATATACTAGAAATTACATTGACGAAGGCTTTATGAAGCTATAATTTTTCAAAGAGGGACTCTGTCAATTTAATAAGGGGAGAAAGTTCAACCTTTTCAATTTATATATCTGTATGCTCACCAGATTGTAAAACTTAATTCTGTTAGATTAA
Organism: Sechiopsis laciniata; assembly: GCA_037833695.1. Lineage (NCBI taxonomy): Eukaryota > Viridiplantae > Streptophyta > Magnoliopsida > Cucurbitales > Cucurbitaceae > Sechiopsis > Sechiopsis laciniata. Next base: position 15,457 of record JBBMKA010008857.1, on the reverse strand, counting down.
TGGAGCTTGAGAGCTCCACATGCAAGAAGGAATCATGCAAGTTGGTGGACAGATACAAAGAACTTCAGCCACTGGAGTCTTTCTGCTCAAGGATTCAAAGAAAGTGATTGGAGGAATCCGGTATTTATTGACTGAAATTACAGAATTTTTTGCTTTTGTTTTATTGTTTGTTGATAGCTATATTCTCATTTCCACAAACTCTGCAAAGTAGAAGACACGGTCATTGTTTTTACACGTCAGACAAAGATTGATAGTCTCAATATCACCCCTCGATTATGTTACTAATACAAGTGCAATTTAATCTACGCATCAACTGTTTTATAAGGCTCGCTTAGGCATGCACTTAGGCTCGAGGTGCAGGTTTGGGCGTGTGCCACGTGCCTAAGCTCAAGGCGCAAGGTGCCCTCCTTGTGATTAATTATTAAAAAAAAAATTTACTAACTCTAAACGCAAAAATCCTTATATTTGAAGTTTAGTTTTGTTCTTTATTAATTAAATATTACCACTCTAACTATGGTATTTCTTTTTTATGAATGTTCTTTCATATATATATATAGAAAGAGAGGTCTTCACAAAAAAGGGTCTCCTTTTTTTACCCCTTGCACTTAACCTCCTGTAAACTATTGCGTCTTAGTGCGTTTTTTTTTACACCTTACGCTTAAATTTTAGTAGACTATTGCGCCTTAGTACGCTTTTTTTATCCCTTACGCTTAAATTTTAATAGACTATTGCAGCTTTGCCATGAGCTTTTAATAACACTTTACACATCAAATTATTAATTATTTCGTACATTAGCATACTAAAATAGTCATCCCCACTGAATTAAAAGACCTGCAACTTGTCAAGCCTGTTGGAAACGGTAGTATTAAAAAATTACTTTTATTAGTTTGAGCATCTAAGTAAGGCACAATCTCTTTTGAACGTTCTTTTTTCATAAAGAGAGCAATCGTCCTTGTGTTGTATCTATAAATAGTCTTGCATGAGAGCTCAAATTCATATAACAATAAGCTTCAATATAAGTTTTTCTCTTTCACACTTTTCCTTCTTAATATTTAAAGCCTAATAACCATATTTGGACCAAATTTATCCAAATTTGGTCCAAAAAGGTGATAAGGTTTTAAACAAACTTGAAAGAAACCTTAAATAAACCGTGCACTTTTGGTTTCATTTCATATTAGGAAGGTATGGATAAGGTTAAAAGGGTTGTTGCAGAGAGGAGTGTGGTCATATTCAGCAAGAGCTCATGCTGCCTATCATATGCAGTTAAAATTCTATTTGTGGAGCTTGGAGTCGATCCTTTCCTTTATGAGATTGACCAAGACCCTGATTGCAGGGAAATAGAGAAAGCTCTCACGAGGCTGGGATGCAATGCACCCGTACCAGCCGTGTTCATCGGGGGGAAGCTCGTCGGATCCATGAATGAAATCATGTCACACCACCTTAGTGGTGATCTGACCAAAATGCTGGTGCAAAGCCGTGCTTTGGTTAAATACTAAATCTATTATCAAATTATTCACTTTTCTGTTGGAGAAGGAAAATAATAATAAGTTGGCTCAACTTTATTAATGAATAGTTTATTTGATGTCTTGTGTGTTAAGAATTATGTAGCAATTGTTTAGATCTTTAATATGTAGTACGTTTGTTATTGTTAATGAAGCTGGCTCCTATTTTATTGCGTCTTATATTTTCCTTGTTGCATTCAATTTCTCTTGCCTCTCCTCCTTTCTTTAATATGAAACCAAGCTCAACTGAATTTTTCTTTCTAAATTGTTTTATTATCAGACTGTTGCTAGTACCGAAGCGTAGTCGAACCCAGGTACGACATACTTGTGACTGTTTCAATACTTTAGAGATTTTGACTTGGTCTAAGTATCCAAGTGTCTGGGAACTCTACTTTCATTCATCGTTATTTTGTTGAATCATGTTAAATCATGAATCAACCTAAAAGTTTAAGTTGATAGGTTGTTGTAAATTAATTTAACTTCACTTGTGTGTTTGTAAATTTGAAAAATATCTAATAAGTGGAAATCAATATTAATTAACGACTACACACAAGTTTGAATACATGACCTTATGCTCTTATACCATATTAAATCAACAACCAACACCAAAGCTTAAGTCAATAAGTTAGGGTGGATAGGGCATTCTCCCTTAAATGTGGACTTGAAAATTTTAAAAATATCTAACAAGTGAAAATCAATATTAATTGGGAGATAAACGGTTTCACTCAAGTTTGAACACATGACTTCATGCCTTGATACTATCATGTTTAATCAACAATCAACCTAAAATCTTAAGATCATAGGCTAGGTGTTCCCTTTCACTTATGGGTTGATTGTTGATTTAATATGATCCAGCATGGTATTAAAGCATGATGTCATGTGTTCAAACTCGTGTACTGTTCTCGTTTCTTCCCCCAATTAATATTGATTTGTGAAAATTAGTATTAATTGGGGGAAGAAACAACTTCACACGAGTTTGAAAATAGGACTATGTTCTGATACCACGTTGAATCATATGTTCAGGAGCGACTTCATTTCTAGAGTGGAGTCTCTAAGATATGCTCCCTTGGAAGTGTCAAGTTCAAAACCCACGAGTGAGCCTAATTGTAAAGTTCCTATTGTTTCTTGGGTCCAGACCATGCAACAGTTGCAGGTGCCCCTAGGTATGTAGTGGGGGAATTTTTGTTAAAAAAAAACATGTTAAATAAGCAATTAGCTCAAAAGCTTACGTTGATAAGTTAAGGTAATTTCTTTTAATTGTGAGCTTGAAAATTTGAAAAATATTTAATAAGTAGAAATCAATATTAATTGAGAGACTTCACACGAGTTTAAACACATGACCTTATGCTCAAATGACACGTTGAATCATATTAAATCAACAATTAACTCAAAAGTTTAAAAGACTACAGTAAATCTAACTACATCAACCAACCTTTTTCATTAAATTAGGATGCTCCATTAATCAGATGCAATATTCTTAGTCAAAGAGCCAGTGGACTACATGTTGGTTCGTGATATTTCTTTAAGAATATTGATTAGAAACAAATTATTGCGAGAAATATAATGATCAGTAAAACCAACTGTTACATAAAAGAAATGTTAGTCTGAGATAATTCTTCAACTTTCCTGCATGTGGGGCTGCGAATTCTTTCAACTTTTTGATATGAAGATAGGCATCACATTCCATTTGTTATGATATTTATTCTCTTTTAGATTTCCCTTCTTCTTATGTCTGTGATAATCCTCCCTTCAGCAGTCGGTATCATTAGCAAAGATTTTGTGCAGGCTCAGCTAAAGCCAAGCTTCTACCTTTGATGCCAATGCCATATAATATAGTTCGTGACGGTCGATTATCGAGCATCTCCATGACACCATTATAACAGGTACTTCTCCTTTTGCTCATAAATCATAGAATTTTTCAGTGCTATCTTCTTCACTTCCTCGTGCTTTATCGAAATCGTGTCTTTCATTTTCGGGATCTTGCTATCAAAGAAAACTTGTCTACACTATTGTGAGGAGAACGTTCTAATATTAACTACGATATATTATTGTCCAAGGAATTATTGGTAGAGGTCACAGATGTTTACACTACAAGAAAACAGCCAATCGCGAATGTAGATTAATAATCGAGCTGGGTCTTTGTCTTAAAGTCTTGTTCTTGATTATAAGCACATCTTGAAGGCAAATTGTGTTTGAAGGCTGAGTAGTGTGAGAGATCTAATAGGAGTTATGAATGGAATAGTATAATAGCTGTAGGAGTATTTTAGTAATTAGTAGAGGATAGATCCTTCTCCTTTCATAGCCTATCCGAAAGAGAATTCAATGTTTGAAAGATAATTCAGTGTTTCTTGATCGTGAATATATGAATAGGACAAATCTTATTTTGAATATTTCAGTCGTCAATTGAGCTAAGCTAGAGAGTTCTAGCCCTCTCTAGCTATTGCTATTGTAGTTATAGTTCATCTTTTATTGTTTTATTGATTTGATTGATTTTTGGAATTGGATAAAAGAGGTAAAAGGTAATCAAAAACATGTGTTGCATTGTTTGAATTTTGGACAAAATCCAACCTAAGAACATGCAATGGAGCTGTAGACAATTAAGAAACACTTAAATCATTAATAGGTTCAATGCAATCATAAAGTTGGGAACAAACCTGTTAAATAATCTCCATTGGTTTTAACTTTCCATTCTTGGAAAGCTGTACTTGGAGATGTGATTTATAGAACATAGTTATATAAAGATCAAGTAGAATGTTATTGAGATTAAAAGAAATAGAGTAATTTAGGTCATGCTTTGACATGACCTATCTTTTCAAATTCATACATTTTGAACTACATTTTGTTAACCAAAAAAAAGAGAAAAAAAAATATGATCTAAATTAAATTGTATATATAGACATGAAAAAATAGATAATACCAAGACATGATCTAAATTTTTTCAAAAAAAAAAAAAGGATAAGAAATACACATGACATGTTCTTGGAAATAAAACAAAATGGGCTTTATTACCCTTTACCAGCTGTTGAATTGGAGTGAGCCCATTAATTATGCCCACTATTGGATTAATGGCTTTGCTCCATTTTCTGTAGGGCTCAACTCCTAGGGGTCCACAGGACTAGTTGTCTTAGTCGGTGTAAGGTCCAAATCAAATCCATCAAAAGTTTTTAGGGAAAATTACCTTTTTAGTCTTTAAGTTTGAGCTCTAATATCTCTTTGGTTCCTATTTTTAAAAATAAATATTTTTATTTTTAACATTTCAATAATACTCATTCATTTTTAGTTCATATATATATATATATATTACTTTTTTGTGAGTTCAACAAAAATTAGATGAACATATTTGAATCCACGATCTTTTGATTCATGAGTTGTACTGATGTGTTGTTAAACTATTAATTTGGTTTGTGTTCTTATATATATATTTTAGTTTACTTCATATTTATTTTCTTTTAAAAATTAAATTCACACCAAAATTAAAATTTTTACTTTGTGGTTATATTAAAATTTAAAATTAATCAAGTCATCATTAAATTATGTAACTAACTGTTTTTGTAATATTAAAATTAAAATCGAAGATTATTAAAATACTAGAGATAAAAGGGTTGACTCTTGAACTTAGAACCAACTTGAAACCTATTTTGAAATTTCCAATTTGAAATTGAAATTTACCTTTCCTTAGAAGCTTCTTCATGGTGGAAACGTAAGCGCTTTCATTATTTAAAAGCTATGATAATGCAAGGAAAATGAATCAAATTTAGAGCCGCCTTTATAGAAAACGAGTCCAAAAGAAAATGGAAGAATTTTCAAACACGTCTTCCAAAAGTGCAGATTCTAAGCATCTTCTCTCTCAAACATATATAAAATATATAAACCCTAAACCCAATCCATTCTTTCTTATTCTCTTTATCTTTTCGTCACCAAATCACTCCAATTATTAATGGCTTCCACCAAATCCCTCGTTTCCATAGCTTTCATCGCTCTTCTCTTCTTCTCCGAATCCCTCGCCAGTACTTCTGCCGGCGATTCCAAATCCCTCACCGGAAATCCCCGTCGGAACATTCTTCACACGGCGGCTCATGAGTCCAGTTTGGATGGGAACATAAATGTTCAGATCAAAAGGGTGCGGTTTACTCGACCTGTCACAACTGGCGGCAATAGAAGATCGGCGGCGGATCGGAGCCGACGGCCGTCCTTTGCCGTTGGATCTATGTTGTTTATCTTCGGTTTTCTGGGATTCTTTTTGTGATTTTTTTTATTTTTTTATTTTTTTATTATTCATTTAATTTGTTTGTTTATTATTATTTTGTGAAAATTTGGGGTTATTGTTATTTAATATTGTTTCATACTACCTGGGGTTGATTATGTGGATAAGGATGGATAGCTCATTCAGTGTTTTGTGTTCAAGATTTTAATAATAGTTTTTCCATTGTCACTATTATTCCCCATCTCTATTTTTCGAACCGTACAATTCAATAACTATTGTCTTGCTTATCCATAATCATTCTAACTTTCCATTAAGACAAAATTACGTTTTCAGTACTATGGCTTAGTTTCAATTTTGTTTAAAAAATGAACGTTCCTACTTATGATATTTCAATAATGTTTATTTCTTATCTTTATATTTTAAAATTGAACATTTTTATCTATAATATTTCAATAATACTCATTTTTAGTTCTTAAATTTGGAGTGTTTGGAGTTTAATTGTCCTTGTGTTTCAAAAATGAACATTTATACTCGTCACATTTAATAATACTTGTTTGTAGTCATTACTTGTTTTTTTTATCATTTTAAAAAAATTAAATTCTAAGTCAAAAGTAAAATAATTAATTTATCAATATAATGAAATTTAAAACTAATCTGGTCAACATTAGGTTATATATGTATATAATGTTTTTGTTATTTCAATTATTACAATTGAGCATTATTAACTATCATGGAGTGACTCAAATGGTCAAAGAGATTCTTAGAGTGCATAAGATGATGAGTTAAATTTATTATGATCACTTACTTAAAAATTAATTTTTTACAAATTTTCTTAATGCTGATTAAGATAGTCACGGTCCACGGATATCAAAAAAAAAAAAAAAAGGGTATTATCAAATTTTATAAAAATGAAGCATTATCGATGCGATTGAACAAAACTTTTCAGTCAATTATTAACCATTTACCGGGTCAAGACGACGAAAATATTTTTACCAGAATATTAAAGATGGAATTACAACAGGATATACTCGAACACTCATCAAAATTTCCATTAAACACGGTTTATAAATTTAAAAAAATAAAAATAAATATTTAAACAAAAATAAAAAGGAGTGAATAAGTGTAGTATAGCCAACAAGATCTTAACTTAACTGATGTAAAGTATAGATAAAAAAGATGACGTGTTTGAATCTTCTATTGAGCTAATCACAGAGCAGTACAGACAATGAAAACAAAAGAAAATATAGTTTTTCAGCACAAGCATTGAACAAGTTAGAAATGTTAGGTATGTTTATAATAACAGCAGTTAATGAATGCACCAGCCATCCAAAAGGAGCATATTTACTTCAAACCATATAATTTCACTCTTAAGTTGAAACAAATCCAGTAACACCCACCAAAAACACTAACACATATTCAATCTCCTAATTTAAATTCTTGTAAAGATTCAAAACAGAAAGCATAACCAAACAAAGAAACATGATAGAACCAGCTATGGAGACCACAAGTGCAGCTGTGAAGTGGTGACAGTAACCTTCAAAGAAACCACAGACTTTTATCCAATGCATATGCGAGTTCCCATCTCGACCGATGACTCCAATGGCTGCAGCAGCACCATCGGCAGAGAACAATAGCCCTACCATGATCAGGTCGAGGGTTATGAGCAACATCGGTCTCATTGGGTTGTCTTTGTAACCTCTAGTCATCGCCGAGTACGCCAACGACACTGCAGCATATGCACATGCTATACAATTTGACACCACGAAGTACCTGAGGCAAAAGAAAATTAGGAGGCTCAACTACAAACAGATTGAAAAGTAATAAAAAATCTTTTTTTTTTTAATAACCAGGAATCAAAGTTTCGCCCCACCACAAATTTGGGGGCACTCGTGCCCGTCCCAAAATCCACACTCGTGAAACAATAAAGAATTTTACCATTAAGCTCATAGGTTTCAAATCTGGGACCTCCAAATGAGCATACTTTAGAGATCCAAGCCTCTATCAACAAGGTTGCCCCTTGGAGACAATAAAAAACGCTCTTGGAACATAAGTGTTGAAGAGCATAATAAAATGGGGTCTTGGCAATTGTGGAGTCTATTTAGTACGAGATCATGAAGGCTCTAAGCCATGAACGAAATCAAATGAAAAGAAAGTGGTTCTGAAACATAAAAGACACCAAATAACACATGATATGGTATTGTAGGCATTTGTAGATGGAATTGTCCTGTGAGGCTCAACTACAAACAAAACAAGTCAATCGAGCATAGTTCAAGTGACGTAAAACATGTGTTATCGAAGAGGTTCAAATCTTCAACATATGATTGAACTTTTTATTTTTATATACGTTGACTGTCGGGGCCAGCTTGAGTGCAACTCGTCTATTGTTACCGGACATACCGCTAGAATCGACAACATTTGAATGTCAATAAAACCCGTAGGCCATAGAAAATTAATTCCTAGGTAAGTTGGCCACCAGGAATTGAACCCACAACCTTTTGATTTTTTAATGTCTTTTTGACCACTAGACTACCCATGGTAACACATATGGTTGAACTCAAAAAGGAAAAACTATAAACAAAACAAAAATGAAAAGAAAGCTACTCCAAAATAAAGAACAAAAGTTAAAAATAGCACAACGTAGCAATTTTTATTGTTCTAGTCCAACACTAGGTAAGAAAGGATTCAAAGATTAGAAACAAGAGCAATAATTCAACCAATATAAGTGTGTGTTGATGACCATGAAATCGTGAGTTCGAATCTCCCACCTCGAACTATTGTTGAACACGAAAAGAAGATTCAAAGATCTGACTTCTAAAATAACAAACAACGTCTTAAGTAGTCAAGTTAAGCTAAGAAACCAAGCAACAAAACACAGGGTATAGTGTTTTTTTAGCAAAAACATTCATTCAGGCATTTCATCAGACACAAAGAAGGCATATCCAAAAACCACAAATATGACAAACAGAGAAAGAGAAAGAACTGAAATCTTACTTAAAAGCAGACATGTATTGCCACTTAGCAGAAGCATAATAATGGATTGGAGGCAAGGATTTGATGAGAGTAATAGAGAGAAGCTTGGACTCATTATCAACACCAACAACAACAGCAGCAACCAAAGTAAAAACAAGACCCAAAAACCTCAAAACCCCATCAAAGGGCCATCCAACCAGCCTTCTTCTTGCACTCTCAATAACTTTAATATTGCTTCTAACTCCATCCATGTCCATTTCCATGGCCATGGCTGGTGCTACTGGTTTTTGCTGCATTTTTCAGCAAGAAAAAAAAAACAAGAGTTTTTCAACCAGACACAGAGCATTGGAGTGAACAAAAAGGGGAATTCAAGGTGGTAGTGTGTTGGTTAGAAAACCAGGGAGTTGGGCAAATATTTACTCCTCATATTTAATTCCTCAGTAACACAAATAAATGCCAACCAGTGGGCAGGCTACCACTCTTTTTCTTTCTTTTTTTCTTTTTAAGATTAAAATATCATTTTCTAGGGGTGTACATAGTCCGAGTTAAATTGGGTTAGAGAACTTTTTTTACTCATCTGAGTTTTCGTGTTTCAATTTATCACTTCATCCAACTCTATCTTGCTTTCATGAGATTTTAAATGAGTTAAAAAATTGAAGTTTTTGTAATAGCTCGTTTGGATGTATATTTTTATAAGGGAGTTGCAGTAAAAAACTCATTTGGATGTGATTTTTTCAGAGGAGTTGAAGACAATAACTTGTGTTTGACGTCGACTTGAAATGAAGAATTATTTTGAGTAGTTATAACTTAATTATTAGAAATGAGTGGATTCAAATGAAGAGTTATTTTGAGTAGTTAGAAATGAATGAAAATAAATGAGTAGTTAGAAAATAAGAGTTGTTTTGAGTAGTTACAATAGCTTGTTTGAACGTATTTTTTTAGTAATTAATAAATACTCATTCTAAATCCTCCATAAATTCAACAAACAAACACTCTCTATAATATTAGAGCAACTCAACTCAACCCATATATTATAGGGTTGAGTTTAGTTGAATTCTCAAATTGTTATAATCTTGTTTTTTTCTCTAATACTCGATTCATGATCCATTAAAAAAATGATACAATACTCAAACGTTTACCATGTTATTAGTATATATTTATTATTAATATGCTAATAAACATATCTTATTAATTAATATTATACATATAAATTAGCGGTGTCCCGAGTTTATTGCACCAAAACTCAAAATTCTCGTTTTATATATATATATATATATATATATATTCTCATGATTATTTTATTTTAAATGACTGTAGTTACTCAACACTAGGTTTGAGTGCCCTCCCTTTCAGCTTAAATTACCGGAGTGCCATGCAATTGTGGATATTTAATATTTTCCCAAATGTAAGAGAGTTTCTAGTTTGAGACTACTTTGCATTTATTATTGTCATTAAATTCCCAATAACTACGATATTTTTCGTCTACTAATATTTATCCACGTCATAGGAAATATTTTTAGTATTATTGTGGTACTAGTAACCAGTAAGTTAACAGGCAAACAACATATATAAATTAATAAATATTATGCTAAAAAAAAATTATAATGATAAATATTTATTGTCCGGCCAACTATAATTATGTACTACTTTACTTCAAGAAAAAATAATAATAATTATTATGTACTACCGCCTCTCATAACAAATTTATAAAATTTCAAAAAAAAATAAATATGACTATGAGGCCTATTTTTCTAACATCCTCAACATGGCATCCCCATTCATGCTTTTTTTCCTTAACTAAAAAATATTGGTATGAAGTTCATCTTTAAAAACAATAGATATGGACCCATCATAACAAATAATTATCAAAATGAAAAAGAAAAAAACATTTTTTTTAGTTTTTAAGTTGCGAGTAAAATTTATACTTTGTCAATTAATTTTGGAAAGAGTTAGTGATGTTTTTGGGTTTGAGATGACCTTAGTTTAAAATTGAACATTACTGAAATTTTAAATGTAAAAATGTTTATTTTTGAAATATATAAATTAAATAGAAACTTCATCCAAAATACAAGACTAAAAGATATATTTTCCCTTATAAAAATGTTATGCTAACAAAAAAATAATAGATTTGTAGAAACTAATTAGTAGATATTAAAATTCTTTGTAGGAAATAATTAATAGATATTAAATTGTAACTTTTATTTTTATTTTTTCTTGGAAAAAATTATGAAGAGATTTGAATCTATTGTTTGGGAGAGAAATAACAAATCTTTTGATTATTTATGGAAATTTCAAAAATTCTTCACCACAACTGAAAATCTATAATAAAAATATATGCATGGTTTTAACATATCACTTAGGTTATACTCAAACTTCTCATATAAATTGATAAAGATATTGACTTATTAGTTTAATACCTTTTTTTTTTTGAGAAATTATATTTGATGTACTTTTCTCACAAAGTAATTATAAACATAGTCGAATTTTAAATTATTTGTATTTATGGTCATTAATACATTTTAATAGTGTATTATAAATACTCATTAATATAGTATTTTAAAAAAGTGGCCATATTTATAATTATTTTCTAAATTTGTAAGTTTCTCTTTTTAAAAAAAAATTATTTGTGAGGCTTTTCTTTTTAGTTATCAAATATATTTGTACAAATTAATTTATGATCAGACAACATGAAGAGTTGATATAGGCATTTTCAGGCAAAGAATACAAAATTAAAATATCATTCGAATACAAATTATTCATCTAATTATAGTTTAACCAATATAACAAGTTTAATTAAAAAAATTTGAATGAGTGAATCTTTAAAACGATGAACAAGGCACACACACATTTTTAACATATGATTTTATTGTAATGTCGTAAAAGTTTTAACTTTACTACCCTTCATATATTTTTCTTAATTTGTAGCAACAAATCATTAATTCATAATTTTCATAAAAATTATTTTCAAGGAAAAATAAAACGATCTGCATATACATGATTCCAATTCTGTCCTTTTGTCATTTTCAAAATTATAATATTATAAAAGGTATATTTTTTATATAATTAATAAACTTCACAAAATCAAACCAAAAATGTCAGGATGGCCGAGTGGTCTAAGGCGCCAGACTCAAGTTCTGGTCTTCGAAAGAGGGCGTGGGTTCAAATCCCACTTCTGACAAAATATTTTTAATTTTTTTTCCATGAATTATAATTTGCAACGTGTAACATTATTATTCGATATTGTACAGAACTTATTGTCTACTCGACCACAGGGAATTCCTACCCTACCATCGTCTTCGGTTTCATTTTTGACCTAATTGTTCAAAATTTCATTCAATCTCTCTGCAAAAATTTCTCTGCAACGATGAAGAAAAGAACTGGAAAAGACGAAGAACAAAATGGCTCGAAACCTGCATTCATGAAGAACAAGAAGCACAAGAACATGAAACGATTGGGAGGGAAGGGACTTTCCCTCGAGGCGTTTGCAAATGCGAAATCAACTACCGACTGCTACAATCCACCTTTGATAAGTATGATTCTGCTTAACTATTTCTATCTTTTACTTCTATTTGGTCTTGATCATCGATTAATAGTCCATTAGTTGTTTTTGCATCACTCGTTGATGGTTTTGTTATATCTAGGTTTTGGGTTTTTGTTTACTTGTTATGGGGCTCGGAATTTTTTTTGTGGATTCAATATTTGGCTGGAGAGTACATTGCATTTGTCGGTGTTTAGTTCTGTGTTTTTAATTGGGGGAATGCTCGAGGGAATTGGATATTACAGACTGAAAATATGTGAAAATCTTATTGGGATTGTATAGGTTATGAACTTATGAGTTTAATGGTCTTTGTTTATTGTATTGATTTGACCCTAAACCCTAGACCCTATATATATATATATATATATATATATATATATAAGCCAAGAGAGTTCTATAAGAATGCTAAACATTTCAGCAAGTTTATTAAGTTGGTAAAGCATCATAATAATCAGCAGAATGAGATGCCTTCTAGCTCAAATGTTGGACTTCTGGAGGTATGTCGTATGATAATAAGTATCTAATATCCTAAAATCTCATTCATGTTTGTGAACCTTTCTTTTGTTTGGTACAACCGTATAACCTATAACATTTTATTGTTAAAGAAACAACTAGGAAATTAAGTACTAGGTATGTGTTTATTATGAATATGGATTGAATTTAAACTTTTTAGTTCCTTAAAGCTCTCTTCTTGATCACTAGACCTACTCAGGATGGTTACCTTATTAATTAAGCTGCCATTGTTCTTTTAATCCGAATGAAAAAAGGATGTATGAGAATGTTTCATTAGATAAACCGTTGAAAGTTTTCTTATAAACTGAGAGAGAGATGAGAGTTTTTATTTCCTTTTGGTTATTAAGTTATTTCAAGTCATTATTTAATGTTTGTTGATTATAATTGGGCAAATCATCAAATAGGGTCATGAATAACTAAAAGGTGATGAGTTTAATCTATAGTGGTCAGGTCACCTACCTAGGATCATTTATTACAAGTTTTCTTGACTTCTAAATGTCGTAAGGTCAAGTTGTCGGCTCTAAGTTGTATGTCCCATGAGAATAGTCGATGTGCGCATAAGCTGGCCCAGGTACTCATGGATATGTATAAAAAAAAATTATAATTGTGTAGCCATTTAACCCAACGAGCATCTGTTTTGTTCCAATACTTGTTGCTGAGAGAAAGTGAGGAGCTTTGTTTATTAACTGGTTTGTTGAAATGCGTCTTTACTTGGGTCTCAAAAATCTAAGCAGCTTAACTCATATTACACGATTTTTCAATTATTAAATACTAAGTAGGTGACTAGTGTAGCTTGAACTCATTATCTCTAAGTCTATATTCAAGAAATCAACTTGATAAGAAAGAGTGTTTGGAACAATGGGTTAAAGAGAAGAAAGAAGGAATGACAATAAAGGGTCGGTTGGAAGCTTTAGGAAAGCAGCAAGCTGCTTGACAGAATTTACTTTGTCAATTTGTATCCTCGAAAATCTGAACTTGTATTAATGTTTAAGTTGATTTCTATTTAAATGTTATTTCATTTTGTCAACATTTTGAAATTCTTGTTTTTTTCTTAATCTGTAATGGCTACAATTTATACCCATTTATTATTATCAACCTAATCATCAAAAGGGCCTTAAATAACTAAGAGGTGATGAGTTTAATCTATGATACCCACCTATCTAAGAAAAGAATTAATTTCCTATAGGTTTCCTTGACATCCAAATGTTATAGGATTGAGTGGTATGTCCCGTGACAATATCAAGGTGCGTGCAAGATGGCCCGCAATCATGGATCTTAAAAAAGTGTCTTGCTTCATTCAAGGGTTGCATTTTCATTGCCTTTACCTTGAGCCTAAGGCAATGAAGAGTCTTGTCACTTTATGGTACACCTTTCTTGTTTGAAAATGTGTTAATTAAAAGTTGATTGATTAACATTTTACTATTATTAATAAATAGATTTTTTAATAAATTCCCTAAATAGCCGTAATATTCCATACTCATGACTGTACACTTGGATTCCATCTTAAAAGTACCCAGTCCAACTCCCCTTATAAACACCCCTATCTGTCACTATTTGTTGATTGTGATTAGGAGATGCATCAAACCTAAAGAGCATTTGTTTTCATTCCATTCATGTTATGAAAAGAATCTGCTGCTCAAAGTATTAACTGACTCAGTTTTCTTTCTGGTTCTTAAAGGGTGAAAGTGAAATGAAATCCGAGAACCAGACGAACTGAAGACGTGGGCACGTAAGGAATAAAGGCGTACCTAGTCTCCAAGGACTGTATGAGAGAAAGCATGAAGAGAATGAGAAAGCAAGAATGGAGAAAGAAGCCATGATGGCTGCAAAAATGGAAGAACAAGAAAGGGCTAAAGCTAGACGAAACTGCACCAGGGAAAAAATGTTCAAAAGGACACGAAAAGGTCAGCCAGTTATGAAGTACCGAATTCAGCATCTTTTGGAGACTGTTGGAACCTCAATCAACAACTGAAATTGTTGTGGCTTTAGGGATGTATATTAATATTTTTCTTGTAATATTTTAGTTTTCTTCATTATACAAATCAAATTCTAGGGTGTTACAATTTATATTCTAGTCTAAATGATCCATTTGCTAAAGGCCATCAGATTGCCGTCCATTTGACAGGGGTGTTTGTTTACCATATTTAAGGAGGATTGAGCTTGAGGAGTTATTTTGAGTAATTAAAAATTGAGAGTGGTAACAAAAAACTGATGTCATTTTTGTGTTGAAGAGTTAGAGTGAAAACCTTGTTTGGATGTAGATTTAAAATGAGTAGATATTTTGAGTAGTTAAAAAAATTATTAAAAATGAGTTATTTTGATTGATGTGAAATAAATGATTAGAAATAAGTTGTTAGAAATGATTGAGTATTTATAAATGAATTATTAGAAATGAATTGTTAGAATTGAGGAGTTATTTTTAAAGTAAAATAGAGGAGTAGTTAGTAAAAATTCATCTAGATGTAGGCTTTCAAAGAGTTAGTAAATCCCATCTAAATCCTCTTTAAATATGGTAAACAAACACCCCCTTGTTTGGATGCAAGTCCCAGCTTTTCGTTGAACGTTCAATGAGAAAAGATTCGGGATGAAAGATTTAAACTTTTGATTTCTTTGATTGAAGATATATATTTAAACTTATCTAAATGATATAGTTTTTTTTTTTTCTTACGACACGACAATCAAATCTAGATTTTCGGATTTTTCGAACAAAGCATCAATCCGCGGTTGAAT
>JBBMKA010008844.1:0-37057 GCA_037833695.1 Sechiopsis laciniata | reverse complement strand
TATATATATTGTAATATAATATTGTATTTTGTGATATGGGTTGGGATTTTTCAGACTAACAGAAGAAGCCACAGGTGGGAATCCATGGCCACCAGATTCACCCACTATGAGAAAGATAACAAGGGCAGCTTTTGAAGTTGATGAATACTACAGAATTGTGGAGATTCTTCACAAGAGGTTTTATGGGTTTTTTATTTTTATTTTTTATCTGTATATATATATATATATATTTCTCTATTGATTGGTTATTAAAGAAATATAATTTATTTTTGGGGGTTGAAATTCAGACTGGAGAAATTTGAGGCAAAAGATTGGAGAGCATCTTATAATGCAGTGGTCTTGTTAGAACATGCTCTAACACATGGCCCACAGAGCTTTGCTGAGGAATTTGAAGATCATAAACATGTTTTGAGGGAAATGGATGCCTTCCACTTTGTTGATAACAAAGGGTTAGTTAAATATTTGACATTGTTCTATTTCCTACACTTCTTTTTAATTTGTAGAGATTAGATTTTATATATTATTTGTCAATAAGAGCGCTAACAACTAGAAATTATATTTTCGAATCTCCCGTTCTCTATTTTGATGTATAGAAGAAAAAAAAAAAATTATTTAAAATAAATAATAATTCTTTTTACCAAAGTATGAAAACTCTGATCGATAGACAGAATAAGAAAACATAAATTTATTAGTCAAAATTCATTTTGTGAGTTTCTGTTGTAGAAAATCCCACAAAAAAAGTAAAGCGTAATTAAAAATGCAGATTCAATTGGGGACAGAGCGTGAGAAAATTAAGCAGGAGAGTAATCAAACTTGTGGAAGACGAAGAATTTCTAAGACAAGAAAGAATCAACGCTCGTAGTCTCACCCGGGGAATCCAAGGATTCGGAAACTTGAGCCGACGGTCCTTTCCGACCACCGCCGATTCACATTCCGATCGGCGCTCTGAACCGGAAAACGGCCTGTCTCCGGCGAGAGAGAATTTACCGGAAGAGGTGGAAATAAGCGAAGATGGTGAAATAATTAAGGAGATTAATCATCCGTTTAGTGAGGAGATAAAGTATCATCAGCTTTCACAATCTCTTATTTCGTCTGATTGATGAACAGGATTCAAATTTCTGTAACTATTTTTACCTGTAAATTATGTGTACCGACTGTATTGTGCAACTTCCATAGAACATAGTTTGATATAAGTTGTTGATTTTCAATTTTTTTTGAGAAAGAGCAACATTAAACAACTTTAAAAAAGAACATCCAAAGCTCGTAAGTTGTTGATTTTTAATTTTGTTTATAAGGTATATAAATTTTCGATTTACTGTATCATAAGTAATGCTCTCCATAAAAATGGATATAAATGAACCTGTGGTTCTAGCTCTTTTAAATACTATTTTAAAATGGGTGGTGAACATTTTAACAGAACCAAAAGAATTGACTAAGTCCTTCAAGTCCAATATGGTTCTAAAAAAACAAAGAATGAAGTATTATATAAATAATATTTTATCAAGTACTACTTGATAAAATTATATTACATATTACATAATTGGTTCAAAAGAGAAAAAAAAAAATCATCATAAACTTCATGTTTTGTAGACTTTGAATCAGTAAGAAAAAAAAACCCACATAAATCTAAACCCCTCTAATAGCCCTATCCCTCGACAGATTGAGAGATAAATCTTGTGGGAAAACAATAACAAAAAAAAAGCAATTGACAGATTGTGAAAAAATTTCAATATGAGAATATTATTGAAAGGATTTGATCCATTTAAGCAATCAAAATCCAGGCCTTGTCAAACTAAGCGCTCCAACATTAGAGAAGGAATAAACAAAACTGAAGTGAAAGAGAGGGGCTTTAAAACAAGCTTCAATTTCATTCCATATCAGAAGAACACACCATTTGTTGGCTCCATCTCTTCACCAATGAACCCTTCGTATTCTTCATTTAGAAGCATTTCCTGTGCACAATCGACGGTCCAGATTCATCATACTCTGCCTTGGCAATCCACATCTGCAATCAAAAGGGGTTAAAGTTTTTGATATCTTATAGTTCTTATCTACTAGTAATTGGAAAGTCTGGCTTGAAAATGAGTGCATTTAGTGTAGAAAACAACCTGTTGGAAGGTGCTAAGGGATGCCAAGATGGATCCTCCAATCCAAACACTGTACTTTCTCTCGGGTGGTGCCACGACCTTTATCTTCATGCTGCTAGGGGCGAGGGCGGAGATTTCCTTGCTCATTCGATCAGCGATGCCGGGGAACATGGTCGAACCACCAGATAGGACAATGTTGCCATACAGGTCCTTCCTGATGTCCACATCACACTTCATGATGGAGTTGTATGTAGTCTCATGAATGCCTGCTGCTTCCATTCCTATCATGGATGGTTGGAAAAGTACTTCGGGACATCTGAACCTTTCTGCACCAATGGTGATCACCTGTCCATCAGGCAGTTCATAGCTCTTTTCGACGGACGAGCTGGTCTTGGATGTCTCCATCTCTTGTTCATAATCAAGGGCAATATATGCCAGCTTTTCTTTCATATCTCTCACAATTTCACGCTCAGCAGATGTGGTGAAAGAGTACCCACGTTCAGTCAGGATTTTCATCAGGCCGTCTGTGAGATCGCGACCTGCCAGATCAAGACGAAGGATGGCGTGTGGGAGAGCATACCCTTCGTATATAGGAACAGTATGACTGACACCATCACCAGAGTCCATCACAATACCTTAAAAAACAAGCACAAAGAACATGTTAGCCAAATCCATGAGCAACAAGTTCTGAAAAAACCCTGTTAGATTGTTAATGAAAGGATAAAAACCAAGTCAAATTCAAAGCAAAACAATATTTGCCACTTCAAAGTTAGTCCGAACAGGAACAGTTAAAGTTACATGAGAGCACTAGCCTCCTATCAGTTGAATAAAATTTTAAACCTCAACAAGTAAAATGACTGAAATGGCTACTTACCAGTAGTACGACCACTTGCATACAAGGACAGAACAGCTTGAATGGCAACATACATAGCTGGAGTATTGAACGTCTCAAACATGATTTGTGTCATCTTCTCACGATTAGCCTTTGGGTTAAGAGGGGCCTCGGTTAGGAGAACCGGGTGCTCCTCGGGGGCAACACGAAGCTCATTATAGAAAGTATGATGCCAAATTTTTTCCATATCATCCCAGTTGCTAACAATACCATGTTCAATTGGATATTTCAAAGTCAAAATACCACGCTTGGATTGAGCCTCATCCCCAACATAAGCATCTTTCTGACCCATGCCAACCATCACACCAGTGTGGCGAGGACGACCAACAATACTAGGAAACACAGCTCTTGGAGCGTCATCTCCAGCAAACCCAGCCTGGAAAGCAACACAAAACCGTTATATCCTCTTGGATTAACACCTGTTAAGAAATGTTTAACTTGTAACTCAGGACTACCTTGACCATTCCCGTTCCATTATCACATACGAGAGGCTGAATGTCCTCTGAATCTGCCATCTTCTAATACCTTCCAGAAGAAATTGTATAAACAACTAAGGAAAGGAAATATAAGCACCAAATACATACTCTGTACAATCCAAGATTATACAATTCTAAGCCACAACAAGATGTGTGTGTATAAAATATATATATATATATATATTATTTTTTATTTTTTAAATCTATGATTATCCTAGTAAGTTTAGGCACAACTTGACTGTGACGAGAATAACAACCCGACCCTGCTACATTTGTTTATCGAGTTAACATAGCCAAGACATATTATTATGTAAATCCCTCAAATTTGTTGACTCCTACATTTAAAGACAATCAACCAAATTGGGCTATCTCATTAGTTATATACTCAGATGTAAAAGATCCTCCGAATCCCTTCAAATCGCAACAGAAAAAAACAACAGCACAAGACGAAGCCTTATATAAGATAACTTCTTCCCATGGATCTTTCGTCATACAAGAACTCACATAAAGAATTGATCCATCAATTGATTCATAAAGCAAACAACATTTACAAAAAAGAATTGAAAAACATCAAGCAATCATCCAAAAGAAAATGCATAGCCACATCATCTTCACACGTAAGGAATCCATTTCCAAAAAACGATCAAGATATCAATGGCGATCACATAAAAATCCACATTCCAAAAGAAAATAAACAAAATAAACGCGATCAAGAAAAAGATCCATTACATTGTCATTCCTCATCCAATTTTTCGTTCAAACATAAAAAACATCCACGAAATTACAAAACACAGACAATCACAAATCCGCCAGATTAATCCAAAACAACAACAAAACGAAGCAACCGATCATATACGGAAATTAAAAAAAGAGATCTGCGAATGAGAAATTGGACCTTTTAGCAATTTGCGACGCGAGGTAGGGATTGAAGGGGAAAAGAAAGCGAGGGAAAGAAAGAAAAAGAGAGAAGAAGAATTTAAAGGGGGAAAACGAAATGGAAGGAAGAAACGAGATTGAATCTGGACCGTTCGATCTCAAAAATGAAAAATAGAACGCGTCCGTTGTGGTTTCCGTTTTTCTAGTTTGTTTTTTTATTTATTGCTTTCACCCTTTACTATTTTTGTGTTTATATATTATTGAGAAGTTTATGTTTGTATATTCAACAAAAACAAATTTTATTTTCCTTTTTGAGTTACAACATAAACAAATTAGAGGCTTTCTTTATTTTTATTTTAATTCAACTAAAATTGTCATATCAATTAGGGTTATACTCAATCTCATAATTAGAGGCTATAGATTTGCTTAATTAATACATTTACAAAATTTGAAGTTATTTTCATTTGGTCTATGAATATAATATTTGTGTCAATAATATTTAAATTCAGCTTCTATTTAGTGGATTTGATTTGATTTTGATTATTAACTCATTTAAGAAAATTACACGTGTACAAAGTCTTATCAACAATTTTTTATTGTGAAAGTCACCATTCAATTTTATATCAATGAAGAGGTGTATTTTGCCTGTTTGAATATTATTAATTACATGTTAAATTACAAAAGAAAAGTTTGTTTCCCTTTTATATATTAGATCCAATTTTGACATTATTTTATATGAACTATGTGCAAAAGAATAAACTATTTGGTATACTCAAGTCCGAAATTAGGTATGTTGTTTCAAAAAAAAAAAAAAAAAAGTTCGAAATTGGGTATAATCATAATGAAAATGTTATGATGAAATAAAAAGATATATTCATTTTAATTACTTGACCATTCTTGGGTAGGTTGCAACTTTCAAAGGGATGATTTGGTTTCCATTAATCGTGGATTCTTGTGGACATTAATTCAAGTTTCTATATTTATTTTGTATGATATTACAAATTGCAAAAGTGACTTTTAAGCCTTACTTAACTTATATGTTTAGGTTTCAAATATTTCTAAAACCTATTAGAATTGTATAGCGAACCAATTTGACAAAGAGGGAATCTGAAAAAAAAAAAAAAAAAAAAAAAAAACTATAATACAAGTAATATAAAGTGGATTTATTAAATTTAGCTCAACAACTTAAGACATTATTATACATTTTATTTTAAAACCAGAAGTTCAAGTCTTCATCTCTACGTTTATATAAAAATGTCGTAATCTCGACATTTATGTAAAAAAAAAGTCGTAATCTCTAACGGTTAAGCTAAACAAATAGTTTTTTTTTTTTTTTCTTTTTTTTTTTTTTTTGTTGACAGAGGCTAAACAAATAGTTTTTATGCTTGAACTTATTGATAAGAGCGCGACTTTAAACCTTCCAATTTCATCAAACTACCCCTTATTTTGGATACATTGTGTCAATTTATGTTTAAAAAAATTTGAGATAAAATTTAGAGAAATATTTAGATCATGCCCAGATGTATAAAATAATGTCCACATATGTGGTTCAATATTGATCACAATCTATTTTTCTTTATTTTATTTTTTTATTTTTTAGGTTTATAATGAAATAGATTGTGGCGACTACATATATGGGCATTATTTTATACATCATGTCCGAGCATGATTTAAATATTGCTCGAAAATTTATTTTAAATTTGAATAAATGTTGCCGTCATTATCTTTGGATAGATTTTGAAATGTTGTTATGCGTCTCAAACAAATTATATAAAACATGTGTTGCATACCAAATTTATTATAATTTTTTAACCCCATTTGAAAAACAAAAAATTGTTTAAAAAAAATATTTCTTCAAAATTTGTCTTGATATTTAAAAAAAAAAAGAGAATATTTATAGTTATAACAAAAGAGAGGAAAACTTTTCTACATATAAATGTATAGAGGAATTCTACAATTTACCTATATAGTATCCTGAAAATCACATAAATTTAATTTACAAATGAATTAAAAATGCATACAATTATGTGGCTCTAATAATGTCACCAATTATAGGATTCTCCTTACATATAATGTCTAGAGAAGTTTTTCTCAATGAAAAATGTAAAAGAATTAAATAAATTAAACTTTTCAAACTATTTGTAAAAACAGTATTGATGAAAGGTATATCTCAACTGTTTTCTTTCTTTCTTAAATTATTTTGTTTTCGTTCCTTTAAAAAAAAAAAAACTCTTCTCTTTTTAATTAAGAAATGTCACCCTAAAGTTATCATCGCTATAAATAATTTATCAAACCATAGCCAAAAAGCCTTGTGTTGTGGCTGATTTAAAATGGTTAAAAAAAAAAAGAAGGTAAAGAGTAAAGAGGGTGACAAAAACGATACAAAGGATCAGACAGAATCCGAGGAATTTTTGCTTTTGTAGTCAGCTTTGACCACGTGGGGGAGCTCTGTTATTTTTTACAAAAATTTAATTCTTGTTTGGTTAAAATATCCTTTTAATTTATTTTTAGAACATATTCATTTATCACCTTAAAAAAACATATTCTTTTATTCATCCCTAATTTAATATATAACTTAGTAATTAAAACATTAAATCTTTCCCTTCAAAGAAGGTTGAATAAAAAGAACATCATTAAAAATAAAAATTAACTATTTGAAAGTGAGATGATAAAGTATTTGAAAACTATATTTTTAGTTGATAAGTTTTGGGCATATACTTTTCAATTCTGTTTGTCTTTTGAACTTCCACTTCAACTCCAGAAATCTCTGCATGGGATTGAGTGAAATTTTGCTGCCTTTTTCTTTTTCTATCAAAGCAAAATCAAACATAAGTAATTTCCCCACTATTTTTCTCTCTTTTTGTTTTTTATTGGGGGTCAAATTCTTATAATTTCATAATCATTTCTCTGCTTCTTTCCCACATTCAAAAACACTGCAAGAGTAAGTACTTTTCCCTTCTCAAAGTAACAAACTTTCATCATTATTACACTCTCTCTTTCCCTTCCCCCTCTAGAGTTTTTCAAACTTAATTTTCTCATGGTTTCAATAAAGTTAAAGAGGATCAATAATAACATCATATTGATTACAATAAAGAAAAACTTTAAAAAGGATGTTCAATAACTTTCAATATAAAACTTATATATTCAAATCGATGTGTATAAATATTTATAATTTGCAATAGTAAGTATATATAGTACAAACAATGAATTCGACAACCTAAATCAACAAAATCTCTTAATTTGAAGCTTGCAAACTTTTTAGTCGTTGCAATTGTTTTTCCCAATGGAGCCCAAAAAAAGCAAAATTTAAGCATAAAACAAAATACCATCTTCAATATGTGCTCTCTTATTTCAGGGTTAAAAAAAAAAAAAAAAAAAAAAAAAAATCCTATTTTAGGGTTCTTGAAACAACATCAGACAGAGAGATAAAAAGAGATCACTTTCACTTCAAAATCAAAGGAATCTAAGCATGGCACACAATCCAAGACCTTTTAAACTTTTTCTTTTTTGCAATTTATGTATAAGAAACACTCTTCCTAGCTAGAATAGAGTACAATATCTAAATAGATGATACACATACTTTAGATTTGTATCTTAAGCCACATAATAGAGGTTTCACGTAAAAAAATTGGAGTTAGATAACTACAAATTTATTCTAAATTTATTATTATAAGTTAACTAAATCATATCAAAAGTAAAATAAGTAAAATAAAATAGTAGGTAAATGGTTTCGATATAAACATTTTAATCAGCGATAGGAGTAGGAACTCATATAGATCACCATAACGCAAAGAATCCCAAAACAACAAAGCATTAGTTCACTAATCCCGATTAATCATAAAGTCAAGAACTATCAAAGATTAGAAGAAAAATATTCTCCAATTCAAGTACATAACCCATAACAAACATGTTATTAATTAACATTAAACATATATTATATAGGTCATCCTTGTAAATGTAATATATCCCCTACACGTACAAAAGACTACCAATTCCCAATGATATACATAAGAGAAAAAAACCCTATATTAATTAATCAACCATTACACCACCCAAATTCAAAATTCAAAAGAAAAAAATAAAACCCCTTAGAAAGTTTGAAACCCTAGACTGGTCCATCAATCTTTGTTTTCCATTTTGATCATCTCTTTCTTTGGTCCCTTTTGAGTCACAGTTCAGCAAATATAACCTTTAATGATTTTGTTCTTGTTTAATCTCTTTTTTTTTCCTTTTTCTTTTCCCTAGTGAACATTTTAATGATAAAAAGGAGGAAAATTTTAGAGGACTGAGAAAAATTACTGTCTCAATAAGTGTCCGGCGGAGGAAGAGGAAAAGCCATGAAAATTGCCGCCGCTGCTCCATGCATTAACGTTGCTACCGCCACCATTGCCACCGACCAAGAACTGAAAGTTCTTCCCCAAGTTCATCCCTTTACTCTCCTCCCCCTTCACCGTCTCCGCCATCGTCATTCCAACGTCATCTTCAATCTCTAATCTCGAGAACCCGCCAAGATTGTACCGGGACGCTGCACTTTCGGGTGGTTCAAAATTGTAAAACAAATTAGGGTTTTGGTCATTAGCCAAGAGATGGAATTGCTGTGGTTGTTGTAATCTCCAATGGTCACCTTGAAATTCATGAACGTCTGCTCCTTCGGAGGCGGCGCCACCGCTCGAGGGAGGAGCTGGGGGTGGAAATATCCCCAAATTGAGGCCGTAATTAGAGAAATTATGTAAAGATGATAAAAAGGGCAAATGGGGTTGAGTTGAAAGTGAAACTGCAGCAGTGGAATTAGCTGATCCAGCTAATAATTGCCGTTCACCGGCTGCAGGAGACTTCGACCGATTCCGGGATTTGGTCCTCTTGTTCCTTCGACAGCCACCACCCACCGGAACATTCCTCAGTGCACCGCCACGAGTCCAGTAGCGACGACAAGTCTTACAAAAGTGGCGAGGTTGAGAGAGATTATAGTTATTGAAATAACAAAATTTGGTGTTTGCAGATTCACATCTAGGGCATTTCAAGCCAGCCTCCGGTTGCGGAATCTTCGCCAACCGAGCTCGGTCGGTCATCGTAACCGGTCTAGTCGACCCACTACCACCACTACCATCACCGCCATCACCACCACCACTTCCAGGTGGCGGAGGTATCAAAACTTGATCAGAAACCCCTGTACTGTTGTTTCCTCCCGATTGTCGATTTGTCAACTGGAAAAAATCGAAAAACAAAAAAAAAGATTAAATAATGAGTATATTCAGGAAGAGATCAAAAAAAGGTCAGAATATTTTGCGATAAAAAATGTAACTTTTTTGGAGAAGAAGGAAGCTAAAAGAATTTAAGAAAACAAAGCTATAGCTTCTTTGTTCTTCACCCTTTTTTTTTACGAGGTTATAGGTTCGAATTTACTCACCGGATGCCAGTTGGGAGGATCCAAATACGGAGGGAGAGAATTAGAAAAAACCATGGTTGTTATAATTCTTGTGAAGAGCTTTCTTTTTTGTGTAAAAGGTTGTTGATGGTGGAGAATCACATCAACAGGAGAGACTTGCTCAGAAATGAGAGAAAGAAAGAAAGAAGATAGAAAAAAGGATAAAGGAAGTAGGGTTTCTTTAACTTTTTTTTTTCTTTTTATTTTTTTGTTATCACTCTCTCTCTCTCTCTCAATTCTAATTTCTTAATCTTGAAGTTTCATTATTTTTTGTTTGGTTTAAATTAATAGTGTTTGGACATGCATGGGGTTTGAGAGAGAAAAACCCTAAGATAATGAAGCTTTTAGAGAAGGAATATTAAAAATATTAAAATAAATAATAAATAAAAAGAAGAAGAAAAAGAAAAAGTTGATGGTGGGGGAATACTATGGGTGGAAGTGTCGCAATCGAATGTACCTTTGTTTCTGCGTCCTGTTTCCACTATTGCCTTTGTTTTGTTTTGTTTTCTTCTTAATTATATTCTTTTATTATATTAACCTGTTTAACTTTTTCCTAATTAATTTTAACCAAGATCAAAATGTCCAGATCTCGATTTTACCAATGGTTAAAATAATAGATCCTCCTACAAAGAGTTTCGTAAAAGATTTTTTTTTTTAGGAGTTATTTTGAGTAATTAGAAATTGAGAGTTGTAGTCAAATATTCGCTTGGACGTAGTTTTTATGTAGAGAGTTAGAGACAATAACTTGTTTAAATGTGTATTTAAAATGAGTAGTTAAAAAAAATTATAAATAAATGGGTAAAAATAAATTAATTTGAAGAGTGAGAAATGAATCATTAGAAATGAGGATTTATTTTGAGTAGTTATAAATAAATGATTAGAAATGAGAAGTTATTTAAATAGTAAAAATGATGAATTATTTTGAATAATTAGATGTAGTTTTTCAACGAAAAGCCAGTAAATTCTCAATTTAAATCCTCCTTAAATATGACAAATAAACACCCCCTTGAAAAGATAAAAACTTAAACTTAGGTTTAAATATATAAGGTGATCGTTAATGATCTCATATTGAAAAAGTGCGGACTTATATTAATAAAATAAAAGAAAAAATATATTTTTAGTTTCTACATTTGATCTTTTGGTAGGAGTTTTACTTTAGGTCCTCAAACATTTTATTCTATTTGAGTAATACTTCATTTTAGTTAGCAAGATAACAAAACTCTAACTAAAATAATGACTTAAGTTAACTTTAAAATACAATAGATGGATGATTATTATAGTACTTTCATGGATTTTATTTCTCAAAGAATAATTAAAATTGAAACTCAAAAAAGACATAACCAAGTTTTTAATGTTTTTAGTTACAAAAAGAAAAAGAGGTGGCAAAGAAATAATAATAATAATAAATAAATAAAATAAAATTAACTATCATCTTCTCCATCCATTTTAATATTTTACCACTGCATCAAGATTTGTAATGTAAAAAAAAAAGAAGTAATAATAATAAGAGCACAACTAAATAGTAAATTAAAATCTATTTCAACTCATTCTTCTCCGCCAAATAATAATAAAAAGTTAAATAAAGTGTTTGATTTTGAAATATAGAGAAAAATGAAACTTCAATAAAAAGGTAGGAAATAAAAAATAATTTTCCCTAAAATAAATAAGCTAATTATTGTCACTTAATTTTGAGATAAATCTCACACTATTTAATAATTAATAAGTGATATATACTTTTTAAAAAAAAATCTTTTTATTTTATTGAGTTACAAACTATTGAAGTTGGGGAATTCAAATCTATGACTTCTTTATCATTGGGAGTACACTAATGCTAGTGAACAATGACTTCTTATTGAGTTAAGATTTAAATCATTAATACTATAGAGAAATTAAAAACATTTTTATTAAACAAATTGAATTATATAAGATCAGGTTAGTTTTTTTTTTTTTTCTGAAATCAAGGCCAGGTTAGTAGTTACTTGACTTTTTAATGATTCCTTA
Source organism: Sechiopsis laciniata (assembly GCA_037833695.1). NCBI lineage: Eukaryota > Viridiplantae > Streptophyta > Magnoliopsida > Cucurbitales > Cucurbitaceae > Sechiopsis > Sechiopsis laciniata. The sequence continues at coordinate 25,300 of JBBMKA010008844.1, read as the reverse complement.
TTTTTATGAATATTTTTTTAATAATTCCTTATTCATGAATACTTTTTTTAATACGTCCTTATTATGAGGATATATTTATGTTGTAATTTTATGGTTATATTTAATCTTGGTTTATAATTAAGGATAATTTTTATTAATGCTTGTTAAATTGTCAAGATCACTTCTAATATACCGTTTATAGGTTAAATTCTATTGTACCATTTCTTTTATATGTTGTTTCCTTTGATTTGTGTACACTTATGTTGTTCCTAATTTTAACTGTTGTTCCTTTAATTTGTGTTAGAATCTATCCATTGAATTAGGTTTTTTTTTTTTGGAGATTTTGAATTAGGTTTAAGTTGGCTATTTTTTTTTATTATTTCTATTACTTTTATGATGGCTCTTTATTTCATATTATAGTTAGTATTATTAAAATTATGAAGTTATTTTGACTCCATGTCTGGTAACAATGTCAATATAAAGTCTCTTTTAAGTCAACCGATTTTCAAAATAAAAAATAGAACTAAAGAGAAGGACAAATTTAACTTGAATTAGATTTAAAAAGTATGTGGAAATTACACCACAGCATTCAAAATAAATAAACAAATGTTAGTGGTAACAATTGCCTTTTCTCATTAAAAATTATCAAATCTTATTTAATTAAATTGAAGTAATTTACTACCGGTCAACAATCAACGGTCTCCAATTGTCAAAAAAGAGCTCCGATTAAATTTTTGAATGATTTAATAAATTAAAACGTTATGAGTTTGAATCTTTTTTATTCTAATTATATTATTTAATTAAAAGAATCTCAAATTAATACAAGACAACTTTAATTAAAATATCAGCGTGTTAGATTGAAAATTATTCTCCTAATCAAGTTAGGTGAGGCTTCAATTTTTCTAAAAGATAACAATTAGTTATCTTTTGCCTTCTTTTAATTCACACGTGGTTATGAAAACAAGGGAAATTTTTCTCAAAATATAAATTCTAAATTGTACGTATAATTTGTTTTTAATACTTATTGACAACCGTACTAAATTATTGGTGGTGGTGGAGGGCCGGAGGCAGCCTCCGGCGCCGCCCACTGGGAGCGGAGAAAGCGGCGGCACGGCAGCATCGGATTCTCGTAGACTGAAAACTTCAACAGCTATTCATTTTTGTAATTTTCCGGTGGGGTCACTCATTAGAAACATTATTTATGCCGAGATTTTAGCGTCAAGTTTTACACATTTAATTTTGAATGCGAGTTATAAATGAATTTAATCATTATTGTTTCTATTTCATTAATCACCAAGATCAACGCATTAATTCCCTCGTTAATTTCAGTTACTTGAAGTCTAATTTGGAATTAATATTAGATAATTTGCCGCAAGGTAAGTATCTTTTGACAATGATATGAATTTCTACCTCAAAACCAATTGACAATGAGGAGAGTAACTCATATTTCTTATAAACATGTGGAAGAATTTGTCACAAGGTGAGTATTTTTAACATCTCCCTTCAAAATGACGGTCATATTGGGAAAGCCATGATCTTAAATTGGATCCAAATTAGTGGACCGAAATACCCACTTTGACTTACTTTTGCTAGGATCGAATCCGAACTTTGGGATCAAAGACTTCTAAGCATTTTGGTTTGGATAAGAATTTAGAGGACCAATACCGACATGGAGCTCTAATACTATGTTAGATAATATGAGGTTTCAACTCAAAACCAATTAACAATAAAGGAAGTAATTCATATATCTTATAAATATGTTGTAGAATCTTCGGTGGGACAATTGCCACAAATTTATTTATTTATTTTTGGGTAAAACTAGATATAAAGTCATACAAGTTTATGTAGTATCATAATAACATAGAGAATGAGATTTTTTAAAGAATTTATACCAACTTAGATTTATGATCTTTGAAGAAATTAATTATTTATAACCATCTTGGAGTGCTCTAATGGTGAAAATTGTGTCATAAGATCGAAAAGGTTGGTGGCATGTTGCTTGGTTGATTGATGCAATTCAATTCGAATCCACATTCATGAGTTCAATCATGAATATTAATATTTGACTTTCATCTTATTTAAGAGCAGTAGTACCCTTCTCCATGTAGAGTTTGTAGTCTCCCTCCCAATTTAAACTAAAAACAATAAGTGTCATAAGTTAACTAAGAGGTGATATGTTCAATCTCATGGTAAATAGTCAAACAGTATGTTCCGTAAAAATAGTTGAGATGGATGCAATTTAATCCGTACACTCACAGATATTAAAAGAAAAAAAGTTATTAATTTATGGAAGTTTGTGAGCTTCAATTAAGGGGTTGTTTTTTCTTGTCTTACTCTATTTTGTGTATTTTCTTTTTAGTTTGCTTGAGTTTTTATTAGTTCGTGTCGTAAATAAGAAAAACTAAAAAGAATAAAAACTAAAGAAAACCTACTCTCTAAGTTTTACCCGGTCACTCATATTGCAAAGTTTAGTTGTTGAAGATATAAATGTATTTGATATTGACCATTCGAGGTCGAAGTTTGAATTGGTGTGGTCGCTTAGGTTGCTTTCTAAGTAGCACGAGTGCCAATTTAGGCTCGATCAAATAGGCATCGTTGCCGAAAATATTTCTAGTGCATTAGTTTAAGTCATGTCAAATTGGTATCATTGTCAAAGATATTCTGTTTCAATTCATACCTTATCAAATCCATGTAATAAAACTTAAACTTCGCTAATCTAAACTATTTAGTTGATTTTTTTCCAACACAATCCAAATGCATGTTTTAGACCTCTCAAATTCAAAACATCAAATGCTTAATTAGGCTGGGATTGAAATCTCATTTATAAGTATAAAATGTTTATTTTCTAATTATATAAATATTTGCATATTTCTCACAATAACAAATTATACTAGTAGAAGTTTCCTTTTGTAACAACTTAAAGTAATAATATTAAATTTCAAAATAATTAACCTAGCAAAATTATTGGGGGTTGTTTTTTTTGGAAATCAAATTAGGGGAAATTGGTTTTAGCAAGGGAGGGCCCTCATGAGTGGATATGTCTAATTTAAATAGATGCTTTCATTAAAGATGAAATTTAGTCTAAATCAATCATAAAAGGAGGAAGGAAAAAAAGGCCCATAAAATCGTGAATGAATCTAAATCAATAATATTTTTACATTTTGTAAATATGAGTAATTGTTCAATCAACATATATTATATATCTAGCACCAAAATATCATAACTTCAAATTCACCCTTTCCATTTTCTAGTTGAATTCTAAATAATTGTTGAGATATGTCTTGAACGACTTAATGTCCTACGAAATTAGTTAGTCGGGAGTCTCACCCCCAATTCGTAAACGAAATCTGTATTGGTATGTGTTTATTTTGTATATCGGCTTTTTTATGTATTTGAGTCTTTTATCTGCAATAGGGTTTAATGAGAGTGCATATAAAAATTCGAATTAAACCCTAACTGCCCTATGATGTTCATTCCGTTTTTCGGCTCTCTTAAATAAAATTGTGCTCTCATTCTGCCCATGAACTAGTTAACACAACGTTAGTGAACCATGTAAATTCTGTATTCTCGTTTTTCTCTATTTTCGATTGCTTCAATAATAATAATAATAATAACATTCTTGCCTTTTAGAACACATTTCTTCAATTTGAAATACCACCAATAATAATAATAATAATTTTTTTAATATTCAAATCTCCTTCAATTCCAAGCTCTGTTCTCCATTTCTAATTTCTGTTCCCAACCAAATCAATTTCACTTTTATTGTGATTGGTCGTTCTTCAAACTTTTGTTTGGCCCCAGTTAAATATTATGTCTCAAAATATATGTAGCATGAAAAATAAAATGAAGGTTAATGTTGCTAATGCATACAAATAAAAATCTCACATTATTAAGTTAAAAAGGAAAATCTTGAATATATAAAGAGGGAAAAACATCCTTATTGGCATAAAAAATTTTGATGACAAAAAACAAAGTCAAGAACTTATGTCCTAGATGAAAATATCGTATCAATGTGGAGAATATGAATGTTTCTTGTCCCTATCAAGTAGTATCAGAGCTTAACTCTTGAAATAGTGATGTGGGGATCAAAGAAGTGGCAAGTCTCATATAACTCGGCATACTTTGTTCAAGGGATCTTCTCGATATAGACAAAGTTGATAAGCTTAGAAAGATTCATAGTGTACTTTTGTTTGTGGAAAGGATTGTTACTAATGCATGCGAACAAAAATCTCATATTTCTAAGTTAAAAGGAAAGATCTTGAGTATGTATCTAAAAAACTATTGGAGAATATGAAGTTCCACCTCAAAATCAATTGACAATGAAGAGAGTAACTCATATCTCTTCTAAATGTTTGTTGGATTATCCACTTTTCTAATGTGAGACAATTGTAAAATTCTAACAGGAACTATACTTCCAAGTATGAGACATTTTGGATGATAACAAAAACAAACTCAAAAGAGTTTATGTCCAAAATGAACAATATCATATCAATGTGAGTGTGTGAATGTTTATTGTCCCTAACCATTAAAAATACCACTTTTGTCATCTATTATAAGTTTTGCTCCATTTTAATCATTCTAACTTCAAAATGTCTAAATTTTGATGTTTGTATTTCAAAAAAAAATCTTAAATTTGATCTTAATATATATATTTTTTTCACTTTTTCATTTATAAATTTTAAAAATATATTTAAATTTTGTTGTTGTTGTTTTTTTTTTTTTTTTTTGAAATCAATTTTGTTGTTAACATTATCCATCAATTTCAATCGATATTAATTTCAAATTTATCTTATTGATTTGATCGTACCAAAGTGAAATTTACCATTTATTCAAAATACCTATTCAAGTTCAAACTTAAAATTTGAAACAATATTTTTTAGTTTAAAGTAATATATATAATGCTAATTGTTACAAATTTTATTAGACTTAAATTGAACTCATCCTCCCGGCATATCAACTTATCCGACACCCTCCAAGTCCTCATTGTGACCAAATCCCAATTAATAAATTCCTTTAAACCCTATTTCGATGCCCTGAAAAAGTTTGCTACATTTTTAATTGCTTACATCTATAAAATATACTAATTGATAAGTTAAAGATGCCAGCTCGAACGTAAATACATATCCTCAACTAAGATTAGAAGCACAACTTTTTACACTTGTAAAATTCGTATAAAAAATATCACAAGTTTCTTAATTAATTAATTGTAAAACTTATCCTTTTTTAATTAGGGTTAAAATATGATTTTGGACTCTCGATTTTGAGATTTGTTCCATTTTGATCATTGGACTTTCAAATGTCCAATTTTGGTCTCTCGACTTTGCTATTTGTCCAATTTTGATCCCTCAACTTTCAAATATCCAAATTTGGTCCATCGACTTTGTTGTTTGTCCAATTTTACTCCCTCGACTTTGCTATTTGTCCAATTTTGGTCCCTCGACTTTTCAAATGTCCAAATTTGGTCTTTAGACTATTAAGAAAGTAAAAAATGGTACTTTTAGTCAAATGAATTTTTTCTCACTTCTAAATTATTTTTTCTCTCTTCCATCGTTCATTATTTCTCTCTCTAGAAGTTTTACCTCTCTTCAATCCACCTCTCTTCCCCTTTTTTTTATTCTATTTTTTTTTCTTCTTCATTCCATGGTAGACTATAAATTTTGAAAATAAAAAGTGACAAATCAAAGTAGAAAAATGATTATTTAAGAAAATTGTCTCATGTTAAACAATTTGATGAGATGGATTAAAGAGAGAAATAGGAAAAAAAAAAAGAAGAAAAAAGGACTAGAGAGGTGTGTTTAAGAGAGATAAAACTTTTAGAAAGAAAAATTATGAAAGATGGAAAAGAGAGAAAATAATGTAAGAATGAGAAAAAAATCATTTTACTATCATTCTTTAACTTTCTTGATAGTCTAGGGACCAAATTTGGATATTTGAAAATCGAGGGACCAAAATTGGACAAACGGCAAAGTCGATGGACTAAAATTGGACAAACAACAAAGCCGAGAGACTAAAATTAAAAATTTAAAAGTCAATGGACTAAAATAGAACAAATTCCAAAATCGAAGGACCAAAATGATATTTTAAAATTTAATTAATGTACATGTGGAAATAGGGATTCCAACTAAATAATATAAACATTTTAGTATTACAATTTGAACATCCGAACTATAACGTTTAAAACCCCTTACAAGTTTCTTTAAAAAAAAAAACTTACAAAGTTCAAATAGTCAAATTTTAGAATCATTGACAAAAAAAAGAGGAAAATCCGACAAATATTAGTGTGAGTTAACATATGTTATTTGTCATTTGTCAACGACTCCAAGGGAATCCGTTGACTCTTAATTTCCCTTCACTGTATTCTCCACCGTTGAAATGCTTTCACATATCACACATGTAATTCCATTTTTCTTTTTTTGGCAACGGAATTCTTTTTATATTAATCAATGTATTTTTGTTTTTAGTACAGCATAATTTTATTCATTTCATATTAAACTACAAATATTTCGATATCCATATAGAATATTTGGAGTTGATTTTGAGTACCGAATGTTCGGCTTGCGTTGGTAGTAATATTTGTGTATTTTGTGGGTTGGATATTGGCATATTTTGTGGATTTATTTCGATTGTTAAGACTTTATGTTATTTAATGTTAATATTTTGAGTTCGGTATCTAAACTTTTAAGAAAATTTTGTAGTTATTTAAAATTTAAAATGTATCTAATAAATTTTTGAACTTTCAACTTTGGATCTATTAAAACTTTAAGTCATTTTGTTAATGGAATATTTTATTTATGAAATATTTTTTAGAATTTAGATGTAAAATTGAAAGAACTAAAAAGATGCAAAATTATTGCTTTATTAATTTATTAAATAAGTTTTAAAGTTAAATGATCTTTGGAGGAAAGAAGATGAGCGTAATTATGAAAAAATAATTTTCTTAATCACGTTTCAATCACCTGTAATCGTTTTTCTTATAATTTCATTTTACTATAATTATTTTTTATTTTTTACCTAACGCCTTTTTGTTCTCCTCTATGTAATGTTTTTTCATAGTTATTTTATTTACTTCAAATTCAAGTTATGATTTTTCTTTATATAATCATTATCTGCTCAAAGCACAGCAAATTTCTTTTATCATACTTCCTCCTGATTTCCATCTAAAATCTTTGTAATAATTTTCATTGTTCTTGTCCCAAACACCTCCTTATACAACACAATCTCAAATAACCACTTGAGCCTTCATATGACAAGAAATAAATTAAAAGCAAACCAATCACAATTTTTAAAAACTAAGGGAACTTGTTTTTCATTATTTACTCCAAATATTACTTTATAATTTCTCATATAGGGATGGAACTCATTGATAACTCTCAAGAATTGCGAGTTATTGGCTAAGTATAGTTTATTTCGCTGGGAATTTCGCTACATCATAAATGAATTCGCTGATTTATTTCGCTTTAGCATAACTATTTGGGCGAAATGCAAAATTCTATAGTTTTCTGTTTATGATAATATTTTAGAGGTTTGTTGTAGCAAAAGTGCATGATTATGTGAATTTCAAGTATGAATTCTATAAACTTAATATTTCGATTTCGCTGCAGCAAACCCAGGAAGCGAAATGCAGAATTGCTAAAAGTTTCGCTTAGGCGAAATGGAATCCAGAGGAGTTGGATGCTTAGAAAATATCTAAAGTTAAATATGCGTGTCAAAGATCCAAGCAAAGACATTAAATCGCAGTCGTTGCTTTTTGTCCGCTCTGGCAAAGGTCGTGATCGTGGATCGTGGAGCAGAGAGTATCAGAAGTGGTCCAGAGGGGACAAGGCAGATCGTGGAGCAGAGAGTGTCAGAACCTTGTCGCTGAAGCAAACTCTATAAATAGCAGCCCTTCGTCTTCGTTGAAGCCTGCCCTCCATTTTTGGAGAGATCACCGTCAAGCTATCATTTCCAGCCAAAATTCCTTAGCTTTAGTTCGTAGCGTTAGTCATTTTTCCCTTTCCAGTTGTTAAGTAGTTTAGCTTTAGCATAGTCGTTGTTTAGCCGGAGTGCAGAGCATAGCCGGAGCTGAGTTCAGAGTTGTTGTTTTGTGATTCCGACTAGACTTCTTCTTAACTTTACTTCTTTTTTCTTGTAGTCATTTTACTTCTTTTTAGCATAGTTTTTATAAGCAACGTTGGTATTTTGTTATTCGAATAAGATGAACTTTGGTTTTTTTACTTTGCTTTAAGTTTATTTATCATCATGAGTAGCTAAGTCTGTCGTTGGAAGGAAGTAGGCATGTAGGAGTAGCTCGCCCAAGCGAAACTGAAGCGTGATGTCAAACTATTATGCATGCTGCATTAACTCGAAATACATTCTGTCTGATTCGCTGTATGTATGCCTCTGTTTCACTTCGAGAGAATTGAAATAGAGCGAACCTGCATGTCATAACATTAGGTTTTGCTAAATTGTTTTACTTGCATCTAAAAAGAACACTTAGAGATAAAGTTCGCTTAGTACTGTTTTTGTTAGTTTTAGCATTGTTTGAGTTCCAGAGAACCAAACTAGGAGCTCGAGAGAGCCAGCTTCTAGCGCTCGAGAGAGCCAAAGAGAAGCCATCAGTAGTTCTCTTCGTAGCTTAAGGTAGTTTAGCCTAAGCGAAACTCTCCGAAAACCCTTACTCTCCTTCCAAGACATTTACATCTAGTTTAAATTACATTACGTTTATTTCGCTTAGTTTAATTTCATCATAACCAATCTCACCTGTTACTTTAACTCTTTAGTCTTCGCTTAACACGACATTAATCACTAATCCCTGTAGAGATGACCTTTACTTACATTAAAACTTGCTACAACAAGACTCTGTATACTTGCACAACCTTGGAGAACCACACACACTTCGCCTAATCATAGTAGAGATTTCGCTTCAACGAAATCCAAGCTTCCACGTTATCATTTTCAGTTAATTATTATTTTCTTAATTTGTGTGGTGGATAATTCCGCGAACACTTTTGTTACAACCTTATGATTATTTCTCTATATACAATCTTTTGGGAATATTTGTTTTGCTATGGATCCAAATTTAGTATTCAATTTGTTTAATATTACAACCAGACTCATAAACCAAGTACACAGAAATGAGGAAGCAAAACTTTTATATTTGCTTAATCATACAAAACAAACAATTTTATTTTAGATAATATTGTCATTATATATGATTTTTTTTTTTTATCCAAGTAAAATAAAGAAAAAAAAATAAAATAAAATAAATACCTGTAAAAGAGTTTTGGGAACCGAGAAAGAAGACAATGGAAGTTTGGTGGAATTGGAATCTAATTCCCGTATCAGATTCCATGTTGATTTTGCAGAGGGAATATTTTTACTTTTCTTATTAAAAATATATTTTTACGTACTGTTTTTTAACCTTAATTTTAATTTAAAACCTTATACTTTTTAAAAGTTTTGTTGTCATCTTTGTATTAAAGAATTGTTATCGTCATTATATTTTGATTAAATTGTTTAAGCATCGAATAAGAAAGATCCAAATGTAACAAGTTATTTGTAATTTTGTACAATCTAGAAATTGTAAAAAATTCAATCGACCTAGTTAATCTCTTCTCTCTTGATCAAGATTTGAAAATTGCAGTTTTCTTTCTGACATTTGGCCTTGTTGGTTCAAGTTTATCTTGTGACTTGTGGATTTAAACCATGAATTTAAACCTACAACATTTGTTTAAATTCGGACATTAATGACCGAAATTTTTTAATAATCAAATGAATTTTGAATTTATATCCTATCAATCTCCCAGAGTCACAAACTTTGAGCTGATTGTCTCTTCAAATATTTCTATAGAGTTGTAGCAGAATGGAGAGAACAACAATTTACAGTTGAGTTTGAGTTTGAGGGCAATGTTTGTAAAATTACCTTTTATTATTAAAGGATATTTATGTTTTTATATTTCATTTCCATAATTGTCATTTGTGATGTATCTCAAATTTATATACATCAATAATACATCATTTTATTCATTATATATTGAATATCGATCTCTCTTTCTCTTTTTTTTTTTCCTTCCTCCTTAAAGACTAGGAAAGAACAAAAGACCAGCAAGAAAGAGCACAAGTTCTACCAAGGCTCAGTTAATTAAACTGTCTTTAAATTATGCTGCACTATAATTATTTAAGATGGAGTGTCGATATCTTATCAACAAGTATGGAAGCTTAGTCAAAATATGTAATTGACTTTTATAATTATAACCATATATTATATTAAGTTTTATGAAAGATGAAAGATATGCCATATAAATTCTCATAAAACTCTTTTCAGTAGTTGAAAAGGAAAAAACGCAAGTGAAGGAGGTGTGTTTTTTTTTTCAATCTCTTTACTTTTTTTTTTTTTTTTTTTTTTTTTTTTTTTAATTGTTGTTTGCCCTTAAGAAAGAGCTAAGAGCCAAATTGGAACTAAAAAGCGATTTTTAACTTATGATAAAATTGTTTTTGTTTTTTTATTTTTTAGGCAAAAGTTTTAGTATTATTGTTACTTTTGTAAAATTACAAAAAGGGAATCTAGAAGGAAGAATAGATAGCTAGCTGGAAAGGAAAGGAGTGTTTGGCAGCTTTTGCACCCCATATTTGGTCTATATTTCAGTATGTGGTGTTTGGGACTCAATACTCCTCACCACTTTATAGTTATACACTCTTCTAATTTCTACCGTACTCTTAAACCCAATTCATATTTTAATTTAAATTCATATGATGCCAATATAAAAACATTAAAATTGTCAAAGGATAACGGAAATGATACCCAACTTTGAAGTGACCAACATGAGTTCAGCGATATCAATTATACCTAATGATTAATAGATTAAAAAAAATCAACTTTAAAGTGGGATCTTAGATGACTTAGTAAAAAATATTAAATATTTAATTATAACTATATGGTGAAGGATCGAATCTCCCACTCTCATATCATTAAATTTTTTTTTTTTTTTTTTTTTTGAATCAAGTTATGGCTAATATAACTTTTTTGTGTAAAAAATTTCCTCTTTTCATAGTAAATTTACTTTGGCACCATTTCTTTTTAAGAGAAAATATTTGTTTCATGGGATATTGATCAGGAATTTGATCTTTTTCTCTAGATTTTATTTTTTATTATTATTTTTCTGAAATCATCTTTTTCCCTAGAGACACATTCATTTTTGAAGTTTCAAATAAAAACAATAAAAAAAATCTTTTTTTTCTCCATATGTGCTAAAATACCCTTTCTCCATATGGTGAGGAGTATTGAGACGTCATTTAAGTCTCACCTCAATCAATATTAAATTTTGTTTAAAAAATATTAAACAAAATTGTTTTAAATTTTCTTTCAAGTTCAGAGTTGAAATTCTCATACTTTACCTTTATTATATATAGTGAATTTTATTTATTTTACAGATAATGAAATTGTTTTCAAGCTAATAACAAAAATGTCTAGGTTTTAACGAATAAAATTAATTTTGTTTTTTCGGGCAGAGTTACGTAGCTAGCAATTTCATAAACATGCTACTTTTGATGTGGGAAAAAAAAAAAAAAAAAAAATCCAATTTGGACAACTCTAGGCCGATTTGGGCCCTAAACATGGACCACATAAAGCTAATGCATGTGGGCTTGATCTTTATAAGCCCAAAAATAAAAGTTAAATCTATTTGATTTTTGTTTTTGGTTTTTTAAATTTAAGCCTATTGTTATTCAAATTTCTTACAATGTGTTTCATCTTTTATACTATTAGCATGTATTTATTTTTCCTTCAAATAGTATGTAAATACTAACCAAATTTCAAAAACAAAAAATAAAAATAAATTTTTAGATTTTTTTTTTCTTTCAAAATTTGGTTTAATTTCTAAAAATATAAGTAAGATTGAGATATCCAAGTAAGATAAAACATATGATAAGATAGTTGTTGTAAACTTAAATTTTAAAAACAAAATAGTTATTAAACCAGGTCTAAATATTTAAATAAAAAATAATAACTCATGACTTGTTGATCATAATTTATTATATTTTTTCATAATTTAATTTTAAACTTTATTGATGTTAATTTAAAAACTATTTGTTCTTTATCAATCTCAATTTAAATCTTAGTTGTTAAACTAAACCTTTGAATGTGATAAACCAATTTATTTATCTAATATGTCAATTAATTGAAAGAGCTTGGAAAATCATATGGACTAAAATCAAAAAAATTTCTTAACCATGGGAGTTAAATTTTAACATCTAAAATTATGATGACTAAAATTAAAAAAATTTCCATAAATACGAGATAAAATTTGTAATTAACCTTAGTTCTCTTTTTTTAATAACTTATTAATAATAATATATTTAAATATTTAAATAAATTTTAAATAGCGCTCAGTTGGTTATATATTTAAATAAATAAATTTTGATTTCAACTCAAAGCAAATTTAAATTATATTTATATTTTACCTTTTTTTAAAAAAATAATTTTTATTAAATTGAATAATATTTTGATTATTTTTAATAATAATGTAAAGTGCATGGTTTTTTAATTATATTTTTCAAATATAATTTGTCTAAACCCTCCACATTTAGAAAATTTTATCACTGGTTCGACTATTAAATTTATTTTAGTTTTTTATTAGGTGAATTTATTTTAAAATATAATATTTAAATTAATAAAAAAAAGTTATAAAGTAATGTGTAAATTATGGTATGATGGCATCTAAGGCATTTTCATATTGTTATCTAAATATTCTTAAATACCTATCAAATTATTCGTACAAAACAAACTTGAGTATCTAAGAATGTTGGACATGTATCATTTCGAGTATCTATGATTTAAAATATCCAAAAATTTCGATTATCTGTTTTCAAAAGGTAAACCACCCCTGAATCTTTATTTCATTTTGGTGGACCAATTTCAAATATCTAATCTTAGTATTTGGATGATCTCATTATATACTAAAATTTTAATTTTATGTTTGATAATTTTATACATTTTTTATTAAAAAAAAAAAAAAAAAAAATCAAGAGAGATATTAAATAAACGGACATAAAAACTCCATTTATATCAAAATGTTCCAACATTTTTATTTTATCAAATGGATCAGTGACTCAGTTAACTATTTTAATTGATGTTAATTATTTCAATTCCACAATTACAAGTTTGAATCTAAAAATTGATATTTGATTTTTATATTATTTGAAAACAATAGTATCCTGTATGTAGTATCCCGTGACAATATACGAAAAATAGATATATGAATAGTAAAGTATAGGTAGGAATTATGAACCACTCTCTAATTTGAATTTTTTTTTAAAAAAAGGGGTTTATAAAATAAAAATATTCGTATGCAACTTAATAATAAAAATTCCACCATTGCCAAAATTGATAATAAAAATTCCATAAAAATGAACTTCTTCATCAAAACTCCAAAAAGATTCGGCAAGTTGATTCAGCCATGGATTGACGGAGGGTTTCGATTCCCAATAGGGTTCGGCCCTGAAGGATTCTTCCGACTGCTTGCTCTCACCTCTTCTTTCCCCTTCTTCACCTTCTCTCACAGAACCAAAAATTTCAAAAACCCAAGAAAACGATAGGATTTTGTCAAGAACTGAATGTAAAACGGAGAAATAATCGACTCACCGTATCGACGGACATGAATCTTCTTCCCAATCCTCTGGATTCGGCCGATTCATATGGATCCACGAAGCCAATGGAATGGACGCATTGAGCTGATATGAGGAGGCTTACCAAGAGGTACGCAAGAACTAGGCTTCTTTTTTGCTCTGTCATTTGTCTCTGCATTTCATTGGCGAATTGAAGAAGCATGCGAACTTCTATATATATATATATATATTTTATATATATATATAGTTAGATTTCAATCGCAACATAATCATAGCTTATTTGAAGCATTTGAGATTTCGATCCAAATTGTGTCTGGGAATCCTATGCCATAACAGATCTGTGATGTCGATATCTGCGTCGTTTTTAGTTGACTTGAGTGTGCACTGTGTAATCATCTTGTAAAACTGTTAATTCCCTTTGAATTGACAGCGTGCTTCCAATAAAAAACAAAAAAAAAAATCTACTCGGCTGTAACCTGAAATCCAATACTGCTTGTTATTTGGTCACTTTTCATTATGCAGTATACGTGTTTGATGAAATGCCCCAATGACATTATCATGATTTTTTTCAATTGATTTGGACTTTTAAACTGTTTTTGAATGATTATCCCAAGTTCATCAAAGCATGCCATGCCACAATGTGAAGATTACAAAAAAAAAAAAAGGGGGGGTAACACAGCAAAGCAATAAAGTTGGTAGTCTTTAATTTGTTGTGTTTTGTTCTGATCATGTTGTTCTTTTTAAGAACAAGAAGATGGGTAGATGTCATTACATTCATTTCAATAAATATGCAAATCCCACTATAATTTTCTATCGGCTTTGGTTCATTTTAGTTCTTATACTTTTCGAAAAGTTCATTTTGGTCTCTATTTTAGCTTGTCCTGACTTTAGTCCTCATTCTTTAAAAATGTCTATTTAGTCCCCCAATATTGTAAAAACTAAAAAGAGTGTCATGTTAAACTTCTAAATGAAAGAATTAGAAAAATAAAATAAAAATGAAAGAACCAAAATGGTCATTTTAAAAGTACAAGGACCAAAATGGACATTTCTAAAGTACATGGACCAAAAAATGAAAAGTTGAAAGATTGGGACTAAAATTGAAAATTTTGAATGTACAAGTACCAAAAGAAACCAAAGTCAGAAAGTTCAGAACCAGAATAATATTTAAATTTAATTTTTATCGAAACAAATTGCAGAGAAGCATGGTTTAGGGTGAAAACTACAAAAAGATAAAAGTAAAGAAGATATCAGAAAATTTTTTGATTTTGGAAGGATTGTTACTTTAAATCAATTTCAACTGTGGTGGAAAAACTAAGAACCAATTAACCCTGAATGAGACAATATATGATGATGGATTTGGCACTGCTTATAAAGTTTGCGTGTCTGGTTTTACCTTGATGGCTTATTATGCCTCGTGATTATGTTTTCTTTTAGCCTTTTTTCTTATTTCTTTTAAAATCTTGTCTGGTCGGGTGCTTTTGATTTCTATTGTGCTTGTGCTTTCAAGGCATTACCATCCAAAAATCTCTCTTATCAACTGGAAAACCTCATGTTAGCCATTTTTTGTTTTTTCTCTTTAGGATAATAACAAAACTTTTTTTTTTTTTTCCATAAAAAATGAAAATAATTGATGTTCAAAAGTGGGCAAACAAGCCCCTTGAAAATGGTAGTTACAAAAAAAGTTCCCATTTGTAAAAAGCTGTAGAAAATTACCCTTTTCTTTGAAATTTTTGGAACACAATGGCATTCTCCCCTGGAAAATTACCCTTTTCTTTGAAATTTTTGCATCTCAAACTTCGATTAACAGAGAGAGGAAGCCTACAAGAGATTATGATATGTGCGTGTTTCATTACAATGTTACATAATAGTATAATTACACTATCATATTATTTTACAAGCTTGTAAAGATAATATATGGTTGAGTGGCTCTAGAAATTTTTGTTGGATAATATATGGTTGAGTGGATCTAGACATTTTTGTTGGATACTGGCTACTACGTGGTTATCAATGATTAGTTTTATATGAATGGGTCATAAGTGCCTCATATTCTAATGAATATTTTTGTCTCTTATTCTAAATATAAGAATGAAAGTTACTTGTTCAAGTATATTCAATCCTATAAGGCAAAAATGTAACATCATATTTTTCCATAATTTTGTGTTGGGAGATTCAAATTGGTGACCCCTTGGTCATGGATGTAAGTCAATTACAGTTGAGCTAATTCTAGCCTTATACAAAAATTATTCCATCATATTTTATTATTTATAATTCTTCATCACTCTTCAGTTTCTTTTCCCGCAAAACACACATTTTGGTGTTAGTGTAGAAACCTCATAAATAATGAAGGTATAAACATATCATAACCCCTCAAATATTAATTAAGGCCGTTTTAATTCAACTCAAATTTTAGAGATCAATTTTTGGTTTTGTTCCATAATTAAAAGGATAAAAAAAAAAAAACTCATACCTCAAACTTTGAAAAGTCTTATTTTAACCTTTGAAAAGTTTTTTTTCTCTCAGGTTTTAAATTAGAAAGCAGTTCAAATCTTTGGGTAGAAGTTTCAAATTTATTGTCTTTTAATTATTAGTCATAAGTTATCTTAGTTGAATTATATTTTTGTTCCTCCAAATAAATCTTATATGTAAGAGTAATACTTATTTAAGAGTGGGTACGTATTTTCATACTTACTCATCCTTAGAATTACATATTTTTATTTTTTTGGATTTCTCTCTCCACTTTATCATTTTTCTCTCCATCAATCAAAGTCAACTTTTAAAAAAAAAAAGTAAACATATGTGCTTTTAAGGTGGATAAGTATTTCTAAAATATTTAATGTTTATGTAACTAAATGTTACAGTAGATTATATATAACGTATGTAAGATTACAATTTCAACAGAGGGCATTTGGTCTAGTGTATGATTCTCGCTTAGGGTGCAAGAGGTCCTGAGTTCAGTTCTCGGAATGCTCCAAAATTATTGTTATATTCCATTTTCAGTTAATTTTATAAGCACGTTTCATATTTCTTTTTCCGGAGGAAATTGATTTGGGCCCTTCTACTATTTAATGCTAACGTCATAATTAGCCATATATTAGGATTTTTTACGTTTTAGTTTAGGCGGACTTGTTTCTTTCTACTTCATTTATTTTTGTTTCAATTTGTCCTTCAACCCTTATTATAAACAAAAAAAATTGAAATGTGAATGATTGTTTTGTTTAATTTGTTAAACAATTTTTCTAACAACTTAGGATGAATAAATCTTCGAAGCCTCCCTTCCTATTCGACTTGAGCTGGCAACTCCATTTCCGTAGATGTTGTAAGAGGTTCATACATTTTTCAAAAATCGATTTGATCGATCGAAACTGACTGAATAAAGGGTAGTCGATCCATTTTCAAGTATTTGCCGGTCAGTGTCGTTTAAATAAAATCAATTTGAAAATTTGTTAGTTAAATCGATCGGTTAAGTCGGATGATTCGGTTAACCGACTTTATTTAATATTATTATTTTTTCATATAATTAATTAGATTTCTTGTTAAATTTTTACAAAAAATAACTCAAATTTAATTATGTTTCCAAGAAATATTCAAGATGTTCAATTTTTATAAATTAATTTTCAAATTTTCATTAAAAAATTATATGATAAACATGTTTTTTAATTAAAAAATATAAATAAATTAATTAAATTAACCGGTTAACCAATTTAACCGACCGGTGTCAGTGTTGTTTTTTTAGCAAATTGATAGGTTAATTTAGTGTCAATTTTTATCGAAAATCAACACCGACAAACCGATAAATACCCCTAGTTGCTGAAAATAATTCTGACTGACGAGATGACGTGAATTGTGAAATTCTTTTCCTTTGACTCTATTTTTTTTAGATATATGTGAGTGCCTTAGTTTATGTGTACCTTGATAAGCGTGTTTTTTTGGCTTGTGAGTGTTGGTTCGTTATCATATTGCTTCAAAAATAGCATATGTTCATGAATATGTTCTATGCCAAGACCAACCTTACTCAAATTATGTTTCTTTGGATTGTTTGAGCAATTCTCCAGTCGTTGAAGGAAAAGTGATACTCTGCTCACTGCAGAAGGCCAACCTTCTTTGTGGACTTGGCCTTCAAAAGTTTTCTCTTCTTCTACAATTCCAAGAATATGTTTGGATATGTTCTTTTCTGCCACCTTGCTGTATAAATATTTGCGCGCGCTCCAGCCTCAAATTTCTTTTAGTAATAATCTCAAGAATTTAGGCCCCAAAAGTACAACAAAAACTATCTGACACATAATTAATGCAAAAACACAAGATAGTTACTATGATTCTATCATGGGAACTCTCTTATATTGGATCCAATACCATCTACAACATGGAGATATCTGTACATGAATAACTTAAGCTACACACACAACTGTAAATTTATGAACTAAAGTCACTTACCTATCATGGCTTCTTGTTCGCTAAAAAGTTCGTTCACTTAAACAGTAGCTAACCAACCTCATGATGTGACAATGAGAAGGTGTCTAGAAAATTCACTTCACCTTAAGCAAAGAAAAAAAGCACGAGTGGAGATCTGCGGTTAAACTCCTTCATTGTTATACCTTCACAAAAAAAAAAATTACTAAAGTCCGGTCATAACCATTTGTTTTTTTGTTTTTGATTTTAGAAATGTAAGCTAATTTTTTTTTCTCAAATTCTATACAAAGGATTTCATAGAATAAAACTATGCACTTGAACCGTTACCTACAAGAACAGAGGATTCACATGTGTGAGTTGACTACTATTAAACTATGTGCAATGCATAAATTAATTATATGCTATGCAAATTTAGGCTTATATAGCAAATAGAGTACTACTGAGTGAATCACCTCACAATCAATTTAGGCTCATTCAAGATTTTATTATGGTATTGGAGTACAACTCCAACTGCATCCACAAACAGTTTGAGTTCCACACACTTTATCCTATCCACGTTATAAGTCGAACTGTGATCCAATACTTGATTGAAATAATATATAAGATCAAGAAAACAGACTTACAAACCATTGTGTTCTTCATAGAGTGCCAACAATGCAACTTGATGGTGAAGAAAGAACCAAATTAGAGACCCCAGACCTGCAAAAAGTCTCAACCCAATAACCTTGAGTCCTGAAATATCTTTGGGCAATAAATGATAAATATTACAAGGCAAATCCAAAAGTTAGGTTACAGATTATAAATAAATAAGAACATACGTGATCATGAAAAGTTGAACAAACTCATCAAAAGTAAAAGGCCAAAAACCAAGAACATCTCTGCAAAAGTAACCAAGAACTTTCTTAGACCCAAGTTCAGTTCTCACCGAAGAAGAAAAGAAGTAAGAGGTTGATGAATCGTGAAAAGTGAGAGAGAAGAAGATAAAGGAGTAGAGAGACATTGGGACACTTGAGATGTCGGGCACCTATGGTGACAAACACTTTTAATGTCGGTCACTTAAAGATGACGGGCAATGATATCCTATGTCCACATTTAAAAAAAAAAAAAAAAAAAAACTTTGCCCATCATCTAGCATCCGTGTTTTTTCAAAATTATGATTTTGCCTGTCATCAAAACCTAAAATTGTTGTAGTGCTTGTTGAATGGGTGACTTTAGTGATTTGTTGAACTTGTTTAGAATTAAGTGTTCGCATGATCCTACTTCTATATTATCTTTAGAATTAAGTGATTTGTCGAGGAGAGAGGTAAGTGGCCGGTTCGATTCAAGCCAATCTTTTGGTATGCTCAGACCATGTGCGGTTTAGATTCGATCCATTTTTAAAGAGATCTCCAGTCTCGCTCGTGAACCGAACCAACGTTTCTTTTGAACCAGGAGATTCAGGAGCTCAAATTCCGTACACAAAGGAGGTCGATCTGGGCTTTTTATTTCCACTCCGAGTTAAAGAAGGCATCTTTCCCTTTTTGTCCCTGCTGATAGATGTTTTTATTCTTTGTTTGGTACTATTAACTTATTTTTCTAGGGCTAGAGTTAATATCGGATGAAGAAGTAGCTAGTTGATAAAGGTACGTTTAGTAGGTTGAAAGATCAGTCTTTCTGGGGTGAAGGAGGGTCTGATTCGGATTCATCTTTGCCCTTGTTAGTTTTGGTGGGGCCCTGCACTTCAGTCATCGATATGATTATCGAGTTACCCCCCAAAACTCTTCAAAAGTTTGCCAAGGTGGCATTGACGAGGTTGCTCAGACTTTTCGAGTTGAATTCTGATAGAACCCCGGCCACGAAGTCTACCTATCCGGTACCCTGAACCTGCAACAATTAGGAAATAACACACAAGATAACAAAATATGCTTGTCTATAGCTTAGAGAACCCAGAATACAAGCCAACCATCATTCGAGAGGGTGGGTTCTCTCCTCAAGTCTTCCGAAGAAGTCCTGTTCCAAAAGTCAGATATTGGATAATAATCCTTTACATTCCTCCAAAAGACATTAAATACAAAAAAATAAATAATAGTAAAATAGTACTAGCACTCCTCCTTTTAGCCAAAGTTGCGACGTTCCCCTGCATGGTCATTTCCCCTTTTGCCCCTCCGTGTGTAAACCCGCCAGTTGAGTTGGGCCCTATCATACCCTGGTTGAGGAACTGGAAGCAACACCTTGTCCTTAAGGGGGAACAAAGGGAACTGCTGCTTGAGGAACTCTGTGGACTCCCATGTGGCATCTTCGAATCCTAGCCCCTTTTATTCAATCAGAGCTTCCAACTCCTTCGTATCATAGTTCCACTTGTAAGCAAGAACGTTCCCTGGTTGTGCTTCCTATTCCTAATCCTCGGTGAGCACCGGTGGTCGATAAATGTAATCGTGATGTTCCCCTATCATTCCTTTCAGTTGAGAGACATGAAATACCGGATGGATGTTAGACCCAGCAGATAGTTGCAAACGGTATGCCACCTTGCCTATTCTTTCCAGGACGGGAAAAGGCCCGTAAAATTTGGGTGACAAATTCTAGTTTCTTTGTTTAGCTACCGAAGCCTGCCGATATGGGCGGAGTTTTAGATATAGCCAAGATCCTACCTCGTACTCCACATCACGTCCGTCTTCGTCCGCGCGTCTTTTCATCTTATTCTGCATTATCGTTAGTTGTTCTTTCAAACGCTCTATCATCATATCCATCTTGCGCATCTGTTCAGCCAGCGTTGCATTCGTGGGGACCAACGAGAAGGGGGGGAAGGGTCGACCATACACAATTTGAAAGGTTGTCATGTGGGATGATGAATGGTATGTCGTGTTATACCAGTACTTCGCCCAGTGGATCCATTGATTCCATGTTCTCGGGTTTTCATTGCAAAAGCAACGCAGGTAAGTTTCTAAGCATCTGTTGACTACTTCCGTCTGCCCGTCTGACTGGGGGTGATACACCGTACTTCAGTGTAATCCCGTTCCCTGTAACCGAAATAATTCTGACCAGAAGTGACTAAGAAATATTTTGTCATGGTCTGATACTCTCCTTTCCCAGTTGGCCCTAACATCTCCTTTCCCAGTTGGCTCTGGCATCTCCTGTCCCAGCTGGCCCTAGCATCTCCTTTCCTAGTTGGCCCTGGCATCTCCTTTCTCAAATTGGCCCTGACCAGCATTCCCAAATTGTCTCTGGCAGTACTCATCCAATTTGTCCTTGGCAACACTCATCCAATTTGTCCCTAGCACCACTCATCCAATTTGTCTCTAGCAGTACTCATCATCTCAATTCACATCATCATCTCAATTGGTGCATCATCATCACAATTGGCGCATCATCATTACAATGACTAACTCTGATAAATTTAACTCCAAGCTTGGCTTGTATTCCATATATAATCCAGCTTGAGGGGGAGCGTTGGTTTATGTTATTTTTAGTATAATTGTATTTTCACATTTTTTAATTACTTATTCCTTTTAGGATTAGATTAAATATTATTTTCTCTTTTCCTTTTATAACTAGGTATAATCTTTTCCTTTTTATGATTAGGTTATATTTTCCTTTTATAATTAGGTCATCTCTTGAACTCTATTTAAACCCATTATCATTATTAAAAGAAGAATTTAGAGAATTTTTATTTTCATCTTTCAATAGATACAATTGATCTAGGGAACCCATGCAGCCTGACCACTTCCTGTATGAATGCCGATGCTACCATCTTGGCTGAAAACAGATGGCCCAAATAAACGAAATGCGCTGCTTTGCTCAGGCGATCAACTATGACTATAATCGTCTCCTTCTGGTCCGACTTGGGTAACCCTTCGATAAAATCCATTGACAAATCTTCCCATATCCAGTCTGGAATTGGCTACGGTTGGAGCAGATCAGCGTGTTTAAGCGTGGAATGCTTGTTTGTCTGGCACACTTGGCATCTTTCCACGTGACTGAGCACGTCGATCCTCATGCCTACCCAGTAGAATTTCGCTGCAATCCTCTTGTACGTTCTCAAGAATCCCGAATGGCCCTCAAATACCGAGTCGTGGTATGCATGCATTATCGCCTCCCAAATTTGTGGAGAAATGGGTATTGCTAACCGACTTTTGTACAAGAGGTTCCCTTGGACCAATGTGAATGGGGGGCAGGAGTTCTCATCTAACTCCAGATCATGTCGAACTGTTTTTAGGTGTGGGTCATATAAAATGTCATTTCGAACATGCTTCAGATCCACCAGTGGGGGTCCTTCCAGATGCGTTAGATGTGCCACTCCGGGCATGCGAGAAAGGGCATCTGCTGCCTTGTTTTCCAACCCAGGTCGATACTGAATTTCAAAATCATACCCCAAAAGTTTATACAACCACTTCTATTACTCGGGGAGGACCTCCCTTTGCTCGACCAAATGTCTCAAAGCTTGTTGGTTCGATCTGACTACGAATCTCCACCCCAATAGGTAAGTCCTCCATTTCTGGATGGCCATCACCACCGCCATTAATTCGCATTCATATACTGAGGTCGCACGGGCTCTAGGTGACAGGTTGTGGCTGAAATACGCAATTGGCCTTTTGTTCTGAGATAGCACTGCTCCCAACCTTTTTCCAGAGGCATCGATTTCTACGACAAACGTTTCAGAAAAATTCGGCATGGCCAGGACTGGTAGTGTGGACATGGCATTCTTCAACTCATCAAAGGTTCGTTGACTGCCAACGTTCCATTCGAACGAATCCTTGCGCGTCAGCATGTGCAACGACGCTGCGATGGGTCCGTAGTTTGGTACGAACTTCTGGTAATACCCCGTTAGTCCCAAAATCTCCTCAATTTGCGCACATTTCTGGGTTCTAGCCATTCTATCATGGCTCTAATCTTTTCTGGATCGGCTTCTACCCCGTTAAAGGACACCCAGTGGCCTAAGTACTCGATCTTCTCTTGTCCAAAAGCACATTTTTTTTAGTTCGCCACCAATCTGTTGTGTCGTAACACCCCAAACACTATACGTAGGTGTTCTATATGAGTCCTAGTCCGGACTGTATACTAGTATATCATTAAAGAACACTAAAACGATTTTTCTTAGGACGGTCTAAATACCTGGTTCATCAGGGCTTGAAAGGTTGTCGGAGCGTTGGACAACCCAAACGGCATCACCATGAACTCGTAATGTCCCTCATGGACCTGGAAAGCCGTCTTGTATATATCTTCTTTCTTCATTCTTATCTGGTGGTATCCTGATTTGAGGTCGATCTATGAAAAATACTTAGCACCTTGGAGCTTGTCCAACAATTCATCTATCACTGGAATTGGGAACTTTTCGGGGACCGTGGTGCTGTTAAGATTTCGGTAATCAACACAGTTACTCCAACTCTCATCCTTCTTTTTTATCAAGAGCACGAGGCTGGAAAACTAACTCTGGCTGGGCCTTATGATTCCTGCTGTTAACATTTCTCCATCCAGTCTCTCAATTTCGTTCTTTTGTGTGAACGAGTACCAATATGATCTCACATTTATCGGCTCTGCTCCTTCCTTTAACCTTATCCCTTGGTGGTGGTAAGTTCTGGCTTGATATGAATACATCCCCATAGTCTGTCAGTGCGTTGACCAGGTCAGTAGGCCCTTCCAAACCATCGTCCTCTATCAGAAGATCAAAATTGTCCAATACTTCTGCCTCTAGAACCCGCAGTTCCACCAGGTACCACTCGTCCTATTTTTGCCACGATTTACTCAACCTTTTCAGCGACACCTCTGCCTTTGTTAAAGATGGGTCTCCTTGTAACACTATTCAGTTTTCACCGAAGTCGATTGTCATCCCCAGAGCTGTCCAGTCAACCTCTGTTGTTCCCAGCGTCTTGAGCCACTGCATGCCCAAGATGGCATCGATACTGCCCAGTTCCAATGGTAGAAAATCCTGTTCAAATGAGAGCTCCGCTATTCGCACAAGACATCTTTACATATCCCCTTTCCCCGCTTTGCCTTGTCTGTTCCTAATATAACTCCAAAGTGTCTGGAACTGGCCAGAGGAATTTTTGCTCAATTGATGAGTTCCTGGGATACGAAGTTATGGGCGGCTCTGCAATCGACTAATACGATCGCCTCTTGTCCCCCTATTTCCCCTTTCAACTTGATGGTCCCCAACGAGGAGAAACCCACCACAGTATTCAGCGACAATTCCGCCATCGTCTCCATTTCGTTGATCCTTTCACCTTCCGGCCCTTTGTCTCCGCTATCGTGCATGTCTTCGTCTACCGCTTCGTCACTGACAAGCATCAACTTTAATTCCTTTGCTTTGCACTTATGGCCCATGAAGAATTTATCATCACATCTATAACACAATCCCTTCTCCCTTCTGCTTTGCAACTCAAAGTCTGTCAAACGCCTGAAGTTTGGGTCCCTTTGAGTTGGATAAGCGTTCCAGGCTGGAGGATTTGTTCACGGCCGCCAGAGAGATGGTCTGTATCGGGTTTAATGACCTTTGTGTAGATCCGGCCCACGTCTTGGACGACACTATTGCACTGCTCGGGTTGGGCCCTGACGCTCTTCCTTTATTTGGGCCTGGCCCACAATCCTTTTGTTTCGAACTCCTGTCCTCAATCTTTTGGGCCAGTCTCATGATCGCTTCCAAGCCTACGGGCTCGAAGCACAGTAACTCCGTACGCACCGTCTCTTTTAGCTCGTTTAGGAAGGTAGCCTCGAAAACTTTTTTGGGAAGGTACGCCACTAGCGCTGCATACAACTCAAATTGGTGTCAGAATTTTGCGATTGTGGACTCTTGACGTACTGCCAGAAATCGGGCACATAACGACCCCTCGTGGGTTGGCCAGAACCGATTCAACACTCTCTCCTTGACGTCCCTCCATCCCTGGAATGGTGTTTATTCCTCCTCCCAGCGGAGCCAGTGTAGCGCCCATCCCATGAAACTGATGGCGGTCACCGTGACTTTTTCTACGTCAGTTAGTTGGTTGATATCAAAATATCTTTCGGCTCGGAATACCTAATCGTTAGGATCTTCTCCGCCAAACACAGGCATGTCTACCCTCTTTAGGCGTTGTCGTACTGAAACGTCACTATGGTTCCTTCCCTGCCTTCTTGCCATTTGTTTTCGATACGGTTTCTTCCTCTTTGTTCTTTCTTTTGCTGCTCGTCTCTCCTTCCCTCAAAGGTGATCCCCTTGCCAAGTTTTCTATAACCTTCAGAATAGTTGTTGTTGTTCTACGATTCTTTTCCATTCCGGCGAATAACTGTACCATTTGCTTCTTTTTTTGGTCGGCCTGTTCTCTTAGCTCTTGCAACGAGGGTTCTGTCATGGGTGTGTGATGGG